>JAGTTF010000507.1:0-22301 GCA_019095985.1 Streblospio benedicti
TCAGCCTTTGTCATCCAAGTCTCTTTGCAGTAAAACTATATATGCCTTGCAAAAGTTCTCTCACATCATTCACTGATGATTTAATGTTTTTGCAATTAAAGGAGGCTACGGTAAGAGATTTTTCCATATTGGACATTAAAATACAACAGTTTCTAAAAACATTTTACGCAACAGGCATCTTAAGAATAGAATGGTTTTGAGGTGAGAATGGTTTCCAAAAGTATAGAAGCCACACTGTCTTGAGGGAGACATCATTTCATCATACCTGGGACCCCACTTTAGAAAATAGCTTTTAATATTTTAATGGTACAGTGGCCACCTTAATTCGTTTAAAATACATTGTTTTCCACTTGAAAATAATAGAATAGGTCCAAAAGTATATGAATCCACTGTCTCCTTTGGGAGGAGACATCATTTCCTCATACCTGGGGCCCCACTTTGGAAAATAACCACAAGATTTTAATGGTACAGTGGCCACTTTAATTCTTTTAAAATCCATTGTTTTTCCTCTTGAAACTAATAGAATGGGTCCAAAATAAATGAATCCAATGTCTCCCTTTGGTGGGGGACCCCATTTTAACATACCTGGGGCACCAATTTAGAAAAAAAGCCACAAGATTTTAATGGTACAGTGGCCGCCTTAATTCTTGTAAAATACATTGTTTTCCACTTGAAAACTAATAGAATGGGTCAAAAAGTATATGAATCCAATGTCTCCCTTGGAGGGAGACACCATTTCGACACAGGGGTCCCCACTTTAGAAAATAGTCACAAGATTTGAATGATACTGTGGCCACATTAATTCTTTTAAAATACATTGTTTTCCACTTGGAACTAATAGAATGGGTCCAAAAGTATATTAATCCAATGTCTCCTTTGGAGGGAGACACCATTTCACCATACCTGAGTCCCCACTTTGGAAAAATAGCCACAATATTTAAATGGTACAGTGGCCACCTTAATTCTTGTAAAATACATTGCTTTCCACTTGAAACTAATAGAATGGGTCCATAAGTATACTACTCCACTGTCTCCCTTGGAGGGAGACACATTTCACCATACCTGGGGCCCTAGTTTAGAAAATAGCCACAAGATTTTAATGGTACAGTCGCCACCTTAATTCTTTTAAAATGCATTGTTTTCCACTTGAAACTAATAATAGAATGGGTCCAGCCTCATATGAATCCACTTTCTCCCTTGGAATGGGAGACCCCATTTCACCATACCTGGGGGCCCCCCCTTACTTTAAAAAATAGCCACAAGATTTTAATGGTACTAGTTGCCACCTTAATTCTTTTAAAATACATTGTTTTTCACTTGAAACTAATAGATTGGGTCCAAAAGTATATGAATCCACTGTCTCCATTGGAGGGAGACACCAATTCACCATACCTGGGGCCCCACTTTGTAAAATAGACACAAGATTTTAATGGTACAGTCACCACCTTAATTCTTGTAACCTACATTGTTTTCCACTTGAACTAATAGAATGGGTCAATAAGTATATGAATCCAATGTCTCCTGAGGGGTGACCCCATTTCACCATACCTCGGGCCCCACTTTAGAAAATAGCCACAAGATTTTAATGGTACAGTGGCCACCTCATTCTTTTTAAAAATACATTATTTTCATTTGAAACTAATAGAATGGGTCCGAAAAGTATAGATCTACTGTCTCCCTTGGAGGCACACATCATTTCATCATACCTGGGGCCCCAGTTTAGGAAAATTGCCACAAGATTTTAATGGTACAGTGGCCACCTTAATTCTTTTAAAAATACATTGTTTTCCACTTGAAACTAATAGAATGGGCCCAAAAGTATATGGATCCAATGTCTCCATTGGAGGAAACCCCATTTCAACATACCTGGGGCCCCACTTTAGAAAATAGCCACAATATTTGAATGGTACAGTGGCCACCTTAATTGTTTTAAAATACATTGTTTTTCACTTGAAACTAATTGAATGGGTCCAAAAGTATATAAATCCTATGTCTCCCTTGGAGAGGGGCACTATTTCACCATACCTGGGGCCCCATTTTAGAAAATAGCAACAAGATTTTAATGGTACAGGGCCACCTTAATTCTTGTAACCTACATTGTCTTCCACTTGAAACTAATAGAATGGGTCCAAAAGTATGAATCCACTGTCTCCCATGAGAGAGACCCCATTTCAGCATACCTTGGGCCCCCACTTTAAAAAAATAGCCACAAGATTTGAATGGTTTAGTGGCCACCTTAATTCTTTTTAAAATACATTGTTTTCCACTTGAAACTATATGAATGGGTCCAAAAAGTATATGAATCCAATGTCTCCCTTGGAGGGATACCCCATTTCAGCTTACCTGGGCCCCCCACTTTAAAAAATAGCCACAAGATTTGAATGGTTCAAAGTGGCCACCTTATTTCTTTTAAAATACATTGTTTTCCACTTGAAACTAATAGAATGGGTCTAAAAGTATATGAATCCACTGTCTGTCTTCGAGGGAGACACCATTTCACCATACCTTGGGCCCCACTTTAGAAAATAGCCACAAGATTTTAATGGTACAATGGCCACTTTAATTCTTACAAAATACATTGTTTTTTCCACTTGAAACTATTAGAATGGGTCCAAAAGTATCCGAATCCACTGTCCCTTGGTGGGAGACACCATTTCAGCATACTTTTGGCCCCCCTCTTTAGAAAAAATAGCAACAAGCTTTGAATGGTACAGTAGCCACCTTATTCTTTAAACAAACATCGTTTTAGACTTGAAACTATTAGATTAGATCCAAACGTATATGAATCCACTGTCTCCCTTGGTGGGGAGACCACAATTCAGCATACGTACGTCCCCCTGCATTAGAAAATAGTCACAAGATTTTAATGGTACAGTGGCCACCTTAATTCTTTTAAAATACATTGTTTTAGACTTGAAACTAATAGAATGGGTCCAAAAGTATATGAATCCACTGTCTCCCTTGGTGGGAGACCACATTTCAACATACGTAGGGCCCCTGAATTAGAAAATACCCACAAGACTTAAATGTTACAGTAGCCAACTTAATTCTTCAAACATACATTGTTTTAAACTTAAAACTACTAGAATGGGTCCAAAAGTATATGAATCCACTGTCTCCCTTGGAGGGAGACCCCATTTCAGCATACCTAGGGCCCCCGCATTAGAAAATAGCCACAAGATTTTAATGGTACAATGGCCACCTTAATTCTTTCAAAATGCTTCGTTTTCCACTTGAAACTATTAGAATGGGTCCAAAAGTGTATGATTCCACTGTCTCCCGTGGAGGGATACTCGATTTCAGCATACCTGGGGCCCCACTTTAAAAATAGCCACAAGATTTGAATGGTACAGTCGCCACCTTTATGGAAGACCCCATTCAGCATATACGGGCCCCCAACACACTTTATATTTGTAAAATGGCCACTATTGTTAATGGTGGTCACCTTAATTCTCTAAAAATGGATCGTTTTCTGGTGTGAAACTATTAGGATGGGTCTATCAGGATATGAATCCACCAGATGGCCACACGATTTTAATGGTTTAATGCCAATACAAGTCTTGATAGTACCCTTGTAGGGACTATTGTTTTATTTTTTTTTTAATACATAAAATAATTTTACAGCATTGGAAAGATCGAATGGGCCATCCTTTACCACATACACTCTATAATAGTCGTATTTTTATTTATATATTTGTATGCAAATAGTTTTTTTATTCTATTTGTACAGCGCAGTATAAATAGCCATGCCAAATCTTGTGGCTTTTTTCAAAAATGTGCCACAAAAAATACACCACACTTAGTGGCTCCGGTGGCTGCAGACACTGTTGCCTGCGTTCTTTGCCTGCAATGTAAACAAATTAGGCTATACGCCACGGCGTCCCGGGTGAGATGGCGTGCGCTCACGCCACGGCCCCCAGCGCAGGGATGGATGCCCGCGTGATCGGCCAGAGCTTGTTACCAACTCTCCTGACTTCGTTGTGTATCGCTTCTTGTGACCTCTTTTGGTCCTCTTATGTTCAGCCACGCCAGGTTGGACGTGCCCCTGGTGTCTGCCTCAGGTCTCATGAAAGGCCCCCGTAACGGGGAGGACTTCGCACTGATGCTGACACGGGAAGGCGTCCCCGACCGTGCCACACAGGACCTGGTGGTACACGACCGCCAGCCACCGGCTGGTGCTCAGAAGGAAGATGTTTCTTTAGGGCCTATTCTCATCGAGAATAGGTTGCAGAGCCGTACCTGCTGCCCGTACAGCGTCTAGGATAGAACTGAGACCTAATGTCTCTTAACCCAGTACTTGAGTGTACTGGTTCTCTAATGGCCCCACAGTGGCCATAGTAAAGAGAACAAGTCCTTACAAGGTGTGTGTAACGAAAGGGAACTAAACCTAGTCCAGTGCAACATATATATATCATAACCTACTTTTAGACTACAGGAATGCTGTCATTCCTGAACACTGGATGACTTACAAGAGAACTAATTTTGTTACACACTCCCCAGATTCCATGGGACTGAAACACTCCGCTTTTTAGGGCGTGAAGCATTCACATGGAAACTTACAATTAACAAAATACAAAACATTATCCAAAAAAGTGTGTAGATGCGCGGCCTGGCTCCTGGTCGCGATGGGTTTCACTGCAAGAGCACACGGCGTGTGCCCGGACATATCCTTCGTCACCCTCGGCCGTGATGACCTGCGGGCACTTCAGCGGTCAACGTAACTTTTTGCCTGCGACGCCCTCACGGTTAAATCCACTGGCGGCGCTGCTTCTGCTGAACTTGGTAGAGGTCCGCTGATGACAATCATCCTCGCGGGGAGTTGTGTCGAGCACCTGAAACGGATCACATTAAACTCCCCCATCCACCTGGGTTTCGTTATACAAACGCCTGTAATACAACAAAACATTATACATAAACAGCATTGGTTTCAACAGGACGCCAAACGAATAAAACTTTGCTAAAAAACTGATGTGGATTCCGTGATAAATTACAAGGGGATTGATCCAGGCGACTTTTACTTAGTAAAACAAACATAACTTACGGGCATCCATGGCATCCCAGCTACCATGATTTTGCTGCACTGCGGCCGGTGTGTCGCTGGGCTCCGCTCCCATTGAGCAACGTGCAACATGGAACTGCACCGCCAGAGGACTCGTCCAGTCTGACACGGTCAGCCCCCACCCCACTCAGGGCTTCTACAACTTCTTCTTCAGGGTCAAGTCCGTCTTTGTGGCTGAAGAGGCACTACTGCTGACCCACCGTGGCTTGTCTGTAGATGCTGCCGCACCACCCTTCTTGGTGGCACTGGCACTGCTCACTGTAGCACTGGACTTCTTCTTCATCAGCTTCTTCTGGGGCGCCTTGTCACCTTTTTTCCGGGAGGTGGGAAGAGAGGTGGTGGGGACGCCAACAGCCGATCTTCCGTCTCCTTATCAAGAGACTTGGCGGAGCCTGTGCCCACACTCATCATCGAGCTACTGGACTGACTCCGGCTGCTCTTCGTTGACACTGGGATCCTGGATGGGGCGGGTGGTTCCCGAATCTCTCCCCCAGTAGCCAACTCCCCTTCCTTCCGTTTTCCATCCGCACCTCTGGCAACGGAACTTCATGGACTGCAGAGAACACGTCATACAGATTCTCTGCTTCGCACTCCAGCCGCTCCACTTCTCGCTGGACGTAAGGACTAGTGACCTCACGAGCCAGGTTCAAATCTCGGAATCTGTCTACAAATGCACACAGACCCCCGGACAGTTCTTGAATGCCTTCTGCATTCTTCGTCCCAAGGTTGAAGAGCCGATCCATGTCGCGTGACCGAACTGTCACAAAGTGCTTCTGTAATTCCACTTCTTTTTCGGCCACGGCTAAAGCTTCCTTTGCAGCCACCAACTCTTCTTGGGGACTACTGGTGTTCAGCTGCTCGACGACTATTCTAGCCTCTGCCCTCTCAGGGTGACGGGGCAACTCTTCTGCTAGCGATAGTCCAGGTGTTCCTGGTACAGGGAGTCTTGCGGCCAGCCACCTCTCCACAAAAGCTTCCAGCTCACTATGCATCGTGTTGACGCAAACATAGATGGCTGGATAAGGATCCGCTTCTGGATGTTCGGTGAGGTGTGCCGCCAGGAACTCTTTAGCCTCAATGACGTCTTTCTTCTGCTCATGCATCAGATCACTGAGCGCGGCCCAGGTTGCTCGCAAATGAGCAGGTCGGGGTCGAGGTGCCGCTTCAAGGGATCCTGTGGAACCCCACAAAACTTCTGAACGGCTGGCTTGCTGTTGTAGCTTCACTGTGCCCTGGGGTAACTGGTAGGTGGCCGACTGACGTAGCTGATTCAATTCAGCTTGGTCACCCGCAGCTGTCTTGGTGAGCTGATCCACCGTGGCCCGAGCTGCGGTGAGATCAGCGAGGGCGCGACTGTGTTCCTCGCGGAGCGTGGCGAGGTCGCGGGATATAGCATCTTGCTCCGCCTTGAAGCTTCATTGCGCCACCGCGGTATTTCTCCACCTCGCCGCGATGCTTGTCCCCACGAGCCGTCTGCGTCTGAAGCTGTTGCGACAGGTTAACCCTGTTGCTCTCCCACTCGGCCTGCTTCTTCTGCATCTCCTTCTGAAGGTCATAGTGCCTCACACTCAACCTTGCGAGCTGCTCATCCTGTTGGTTATACTTCTGCTGCCACGTTTGGCTCTCTTTCCAAAGGTGACCAACTAGTGTGGGTCGCTTGGAGGAGGTCCTGCTGCTTGCTGGGCTGACAGAGTCAGTCCGACCCGCTTGTTGGCTACACTGACAGCAGCAGAGCTACTGTCCTTCTGTTCGACTGGTTTTCCTCTGTCCCTTCTCTCGATCACGTGCCACCAGACTGCTAAACGACAGTTCAGGCGCATTTGCTGTCTCAGCTTCCACTGCCTGGAGACCCAGTGGCCGCTGCGGATGTGACGGTGGATGACGCAGGCACCTTTGGCTCGCGCACCCCTTCTTCCTTGACTGTTTTTTTTCTCTGCCTTTCCGTGGGCCACTGTGTGCCCGCCGACTTCACTTGCGTGAGCCACCATGTGCTCCCCCCGACTTCATCCTGGCGAGGAAACAAGTTGTCCTTCTTCTGCCTCGATGGCAACAGCCCATGAAAGCAGACCGCCCCATCGTCGTCATTGGGCCCCAAATCATCCATACTGACTAATTCGGCCCCCTTCTTCCTGGAACAATCCTCACTCCAGACTTCTTTCTTCCAATCCTAGCCTTCTTACTGATGTCCAATGCTTCTAACATACTACTCCAGTCTTCAATCTTCTATCCAAAGGAAAACACACCGCCTTAACAGTAAATTGATCAAAATCACACTCGCAATCTGTTCACTACCAAACCAGGAGACAAAGTGACTTTCAAAACTGAATACTGTATCTTTTTACTTCAGTATTACCCGCCCATGCATCTCGAGCCAATCAGCGCAGTTACCGATGATCTCGACCCCTGTTCGTTCATGGCGTCACATTGTTTACATTTTTCTGGGCCGCGAGGCTCCTCAAGAAGCAGCGAGCCCCCGCCTGAACGAGGTGACCACTTTCTTTGTTTTCTTAGCGAGTATTCCCAAGCCGCCTTTAATGGTTATCTCCTCTCCTTTGTTTCAATAGAGTACTTACTTAACCCTGCAAGTGCAAAGGTCACTCTCAGTAGTTACTCTGTTTCTTTCTGCACTGTTTAATGACCTCGCAGCCGCGAGCTTATTAATTATCTCTTTGTCGCGCTGTTTACTGACCTCGCCACCTCGCTTGCTTCATGTTTATTTATCGCACCTGAGAATCTCGCAGCCGCAACTAGTGTCACACAAGTGTCTTAACCGTGACCTGATTTCCATCTCGCGCCCACGACACTGGTCTGCGACAACATTCCCCGCCATTTGCGACTTCCAACTGGGGTGTTTGAAACTAAATTTTCGTTTCTTTGCATCTTGACATCATCTTCTACTCATTAATTTAGAACATTTATTGAAATTTCATAATAATTTTACAAGTTGTTTAATCGAAGCCAAACATAAAACTAAATTACTGACACTCTACCTCTCGAAAATACTGCATGCACAATGCATGACAGTCTAATGTGATGCTATCTGCAGGACACATTTATAAACAGCTTAATATTATGCACAAATATGTTAAAATTAAACCCAATTACTAAATATTTCAGAACAACGCCCTCACCCATCGAATCACAATTTCGTTTTTCAACACAGTAATGATTCCCCCATCTTCATCTTAAATAGAAGGGTACTTGTCGTCAGTCTTCTCCAGCAAGGACCACCCGCAACGCAGTGACCTTGTTCAGTTCCCGGGCCCGTACTAGCAGGTTTCCCTTTGGCGGCGGTTGCCGCTTGGCGCTGCTGTTTCAGGACCCTTGAAATCTCCAACCATTCCTCTTTTTCTGCTTCAGTCGCGTCTGGACATTTTATGCGACTGTGTCCTAATTTCCTTCCACTTTCCCATTTCATGGAAAGGGGCGTCTTCCCTACTTCTGGGGGGTCCATTACGACGCCCTCCGGGCGCCACTTCCTGACTTTTGCGACGCATTATCGCTAGCCTTTGAGTTATCACGCTTTTGGTATTCCACCGCCAGTTGCTCCCCCAGTACCCTGAGAACCATTGCTCCCTTGGGCAGTGGCGCGCATGCACCGGCCAACATCTGTTTGGCGAGAGCCTCAGCTGATGACTGCTGCGTTTCTTTGACTCCTTGTTCCCTTTCTCCTGAACCACGCACTGTACTGAGCCGGATCATCCCTCTTTCTTCTGAACCAACTCCTGATCAGTACTGCCAGACTCACGCCTGGATACAGGGTCACCTCATCGCACGTTCATGAAGCGACGCCAAATTGAGCCCTAGCTCAAGTCGTTTCTTGATGGCTGCCCTCTTTGTTCTTGATCCCGGTGATACGCCTTCCTGCAAGCAACTGCAACGCTGCGATGAAATCCCTAACAGACTCTTTGCTGCCTTGCTTCCGGTTAATAAGCTCCTCTTTCTGCTACCCTCTGCTCATGATCAACATGAAAATGTGCATTGAGAGTAGACATGAGCTCTCCCACGATTTTATTCTGCTGCTGAAAGTCAAGTTCAACAGCGCTCCCTGAGCCTTGCCACTTAACATATCCACCAGCCACCCAGCCACCCCTCTGATGGAGGCGATAGCTGCGCCAGGAGTTCCACCAATTGCTGAATGAAATCCGGGCAGGTTTGGTTTCTGTCAGGTTGACTGAACTTATGAAAGTTCTTAATTCTATCTTTGAAAACTACACTGGTAGGCACAGCTGTTGCGAAATCATCATCCGAGGATGATGTATCACAACTGTCCCTCGGCGTCGGCACTGGCGTCGTCTCTTCTGACGTCCTTGTGAGCGTTGCGAGCCTCCTTCCACTGCTCTTCTTCCTGTTGATACTTCTTCAATGCATCCACGAATGTTGTCTGACCCCGGAAAGCGCACCAAACGGGTTCTGTTCTCAGGTGTTGTCCAGAGAGCAAAGTCTCATCAGTTGATGAAGTTCTCAGGGCCCCGTCCGCCCGGTGGCAATTGTAGGCGAGATCCCTCCCTTCTTCCGTCGCCTTTCAACCTGACCCCAGGGTCCATATATCCCATGGCGGCCGTGGTTGAAGTGTGGTTCACACGGGGAGACTACTTTGCTTGGCAGCCCGAATGGCTGCCTCAGTCCCACCTGCCGTGCTTGCAGGCTCCTCATTTCCGCTTTCTCTGCTTCCAATCGAGTCACTGTTGCTCATAGCGTTCTCAGTGGCTCAGAAACAGGGGGCGGATCTTGCCGTCTTTTCTCATTTGGGGGGGGGAGTACTTTCTCCCCCTTGCTTGATGGTCCGGCTTGCTGGGTACCGGCACCCTTTTCTCTCTTAACTAGTGGGGAAATTTCTGCTTCCCCCACCTTCTTCCGCAGTTGGTGCTTCTTGTCCTGCCGTGGTGTTCCAACCTGTGCGCGCTCAGCTCGCGCCGCCTCTGACTCTTCAGCGTCCGTCAACTCGTCCCAAGTGGCGTCTTGGACCTTATAGCCAGGGATCAGTTCGATCTCCCAGTCAGTGAGGATCCTTGTGGTACGTCGCCATAGCTCAGCACGCTGAACATCCTGTCCAATGACAAGAGTGTTGTCCAGAATGTCTCGCCACCTGCGACGTATCTTCTCTGCCCCCGCTCGCCCCTGGTTACGGATTCCCCGACGGATATCCCGGCTGTGCTCCAGCAACACATCTATGAGTAGACCCTCCGCAGTATCGAGTGACAAACTGTACGCGTATTGTCGCGTCCAGGCCACGACCTTCACGGGTAACCCTTTTTGTTCCCCTGGTGCGTAAGTGCATATGGAGGCTGCATAAAGCACCCTTTCCTCCCGGGGATTCATCACTGCTCTGGTTTCCTCATGTTGACACAACAACAGCCACTTCCGCTCGGCATTCCCTACATCTTGCGAAGCAGTCAGCATCCGTAGCTGATCCTTCATCTGCTGCGCCTTCGTTAGAACGGGTTGCTTTCCAGAGTCTTCCTTCTCATCGCGCTGTCCACCGTGCCCTTGGTTCGCATCGTCGGATGGACCCTCGCTCTCACTTCCCTCCGTAGCCCCTGACACCTTTGCGTCAGCTGCCATGAAGGATTCTCTCTTCACGAGGTCCGGTTGGTACCCCCTCTGTTCTTCCTGCACCTCCCCGTCTTTCTCCGTCTGGCTACCAGTCTCTGACGACTCGTTAGCTAGCTGGTTGTCATCACTCTTCCTAAGAGGAGAAAGGACAAACGAAATGCCCTCATCCCTCGCGGACTTCCCATCGCCTCCTACCCCTGTCGCAGACGCGATCTTGGCGCAACCTCCCGCATCAGTACTCGACCGCGGTGTCATCCGCAGCATCCTCTTGCACTCGCAACCTGTGGACCTTTCGGGTTCGAGATCAGGTTGATCCCTCGGGATCTCCGTCACCAACCCGGTTAGATCGCTAAACTGATATAGGCCACTTGAGCACGGCGCGTAACCCAAGAAGGCGGATTGCTTTCCCTGGTCTCTCGAGATTGACGATTCTTCAAGGGTGGCTGGTTTCGTCTATCTGGCGACGTGGGTCACCGTCTTTTTAGTTCTTCATCACTGAACAACCGCAAAGGTGGTGGTGGAGTCATCATCGGCTTCATTCCGCTAGTCCCGACTTTCGCAGGTGGCTTAGTTGGCGTTTTTCTTCACTTTTTTCTCACTCTTTCAGACAAGGTCTTCTGAGATCCTGTCGGACGACAGCGCAGTTGTTATCTGCTGCTGACGTCCCCTTGCTCAGCGTCTTTTACAAGCTTCTCCCTAAGGGTGTCTTTTTCCGACATCTTTCAAGTGGCAGGATATCTGAGAACACTAATGCGTGTACTATCATGAGATCCTGGTCATGGCACCAAACTGTAAACAAATTAGGCTATACGCCTATTCCACGAGAATAGGGGCGTCCCCGGTGTGAGACGACGTGCGCTCACGCTCCACGGCCACCCAGTGCAGGGATGGACGCAGCGTGATCGGCCAGAGCTTGTTACCAACTCTCCTGACTTCTCATTGTGTATCGCTTCTTGTGACCTCTTCTTCGGTCCCTTATGTTCAGCCACGCCCGGTTGGGCGTGCCCTTGGTGTCTGCCTCAGGTCTCACGAAAGGCCCCCATAACGGGGAGGACTTCGCACTGATGCTGACACGCACACGTGCGTAGGCGTCCCTACGACAGTGCCACACAGGACCTGGTGGTACACGAGTGCCAGCCACCGGCTGGTGCTCAGAAGGAAGATGTTTCTTTAGGGCCTATTCTCATCGAGAATAGGTTGCCGAGCCCTACCTGCTGCCCGTACAGTGTCTAGGATAGAACTGAGACCTAATGTCTCTTAACCCAGTACTTGAGTGTACTGGTTCTCTAATCCTACAGTGGCCATAGTAAAGAGAACAAGTCCTTACAAGGTGTGTGTAACGAAGGGTAACTAAACCTAGTCCAGTGCAACATATATATATTATAACCTACTTTAGACTACAGGGCATTATCAAATCTTAAGAGCGATTTTCATGTATTCTTCTTTTTCAGAATATATGGGCAGTTGAAAATTGATGTCTACCAAAGAACATTAAGTCACTCACAGCTATATTAAATGAAGATGCACAAAATGGAGATGGAAGGAAATGGATGATTTATAAGTGCTTCACATCATTCATTCAAGGATAGATAGATTACAGAGACATTTAATACCTCTATTGATAACACATACCAAATAAATATGATAACTTGTATTACAATGAATATTCATATATGCATGTTTCCACTTGAATTGTTGTTTTGTTTTCAAACAAATGTAATTCATTTTTCAACCTCCGATTTTGCTGTTTAGCCAGCCAAATAAATATCATATAGCCTATTCTTGACTTTTGATTATTCTACTAATATAAATATTTGTAATGTTCTGACTTTCCATAACAAATTTTCATAGTTAAGCTTGAAATCATTCAAAATAAGTTCTGCATATCATACTGTGTTTCCTATAATGTAAGCCTTGTTGGGCATAAATAGTCAACATATATAATCTTTTTTATACACAAATGCAAATTGTTTGCTCCTCTAAGAGCAATAAATACAACGTTATTCTTCAATATAGCATACGGTACAACCCTTTTCATAACAATTATATTTTGAATGATTAACATCAGTATTTATATTTTGTTCTAAAATCCTAATTAACATCATCTTAATTTAGATGGCAATTGTTTTTGCTTATAAACAAACTAACTAAAAGCCTATAGTACCTAAAACAGTCGTTTTTTTGATGTTAAGGGAGTATCTAGTCATTTGATTACATATTATGAAAAGGGCATGCAATTTTGATCATGCAAAACCATTTTGGCATGTTTTTGAGGTAGTTTGATTTGCATGAAATGAAAGTGTCTGGGGGCGTTATCTGACTCCTGGGGGCCAATTTTGGCACTTTCTGAAGCACGTGGATGCATCGACTTTTCATGGAAAAAAAGTGGCTTGTGAATGTATGCATTGACTATGATAGAACATAAAGTTAAAAATATGATGCATAGAAATCAGCAAGGGTTAATTTCTATTAGTTGTTTTGATCAAGAATAAATTTGAGTAGAATATATTTTGATACCTATTATTTCTAAACTAAAATCTCAGCAACCTTGTCCTGCTGATTTTGTCAGAGATCAAATTATTTTGCCACAAATTCTGCAAAGAATATCATAAAATGTGAACAAATAGAAAATTTCCTGAGCAGCCATCTTTGATACTCAATTATGTGTATGCGTGTAAAGATGAGCATTGCTACTGCTACCCCATCTTTTTTCAGCTTTATATGAAGGAAAAACCGTGATACAAATGATAATGTTGGATGTATATATATCTTCATAGTTATTTACCTTGTTGATAATATTTGGTTAAGATTATCATGGAAACTATATATAAAATGAAAATAACGCAACTGGAATATATACGGCCTCTTTTGTGAAAGGTGAGTTAATATCCCTCTACTTCTTTTGTTGCATTTAGCAACTTTCTTCACAATAAACTAAATTGTCTATTGTACATTGAATAAAGCTTCAATGTATGGAGGCATTTAGAATTTTACAAAGATAAAAGTTAGAATATGTATTTCAACACGCACCAAGTCTAACCAATGATTCAAATAATTTAATTTGATGGTCAATTTTGAATTTTAGGATATTTACAATAAGACGTTCGATGGTGATACTCAAGCTGTAGTGTATGGCACATTACTCTCTGTCCTTGTGATGGTCATTGTATGAGTTTGATACGTCTCAAATGGTAAACATATGATGGTGAAGCTCAAGCATTAGTGGATCAGCAAATTAGTCTCTCTCCATGGAAATTATCGGCATAACATTATCAAAATGTACTGAACTCGTAGGTATGTTACCCTATTTTTGTTTAAAAATAGTGAACCTTGCATTTTGACGTTCTTTTGCCTGCAATCCTATTTGATAGGATCTCTATATGCATTATCAAATCTTAAGAGCGATTTTCATGTATTCTTCTTTTTCAGAATATATGGGCAGTTGAAAATTGATGTCTACCAAAGAACATTAAGTCACTCACAGCTATATTAAATGAAGATGCACAAAATGGAGATGGAAGGAAATGGATGATTTATAAGTGCTTCACATCATTCATTCAAGGATAGATAGATTACAGAGACATTTAATACCTCTATTGATAACACATACCAAATAAATATGATAACTTGTATTACAATGTATATTCATATATGCATGTTTCCACTTAAATTGTTGTTTTGTTTTCAAACAAATGTAATTCATTTTTCAACCTCAGATTTTGCTGTTTAGCCAGCCAAATAAATATCATATAGCCTATTCTTGACTTTTGATTATTCTACTTATATAAATATTTGTAATGTTCTGACTTTCCATAACAAATTTTCATAGTTAAGCTTGAAATCATTCAAAATAAGTTCTGCATATCATACTGTGTTTCCTATAATGTAAGCCTTGTTGGGCATAAATAGTCAACATATGTAATCTTTTTATACACAAATGCAAATTGTTTGCTCCTCTAAGAGCAATAAATACAAGTTATTCTGCAATATAGCATATGGTACACCCTTTTCAACAGCATAAGCAATTATATTTTGAATGATTAACATCATCTTATTTATACTTTGTTCTAAAAGCCTTTCCTAAATTTTGATGTTAAGGGTCTAGTCCTATAATAATAGAGGTGGCAATTGTTTTTGCTTATAAACAAACTAACTAAAAGTTGAGTATAGTACCTAAAACAGTCGTTTTTCTTGCCGTCGGGATTAGCTGAGTATACTATGGCATTTGTAAAGTACATATTCTGAAAGGGCATGCAATTTTGATCATGCAAAACCATTTTGGCATGTTTTTGAGGTAGTTTGATTTGCATGAAATGAAAGTGTCTGGGGGCGTTATCTCACTCCTGGGGGCCGATTTTGGCACTTTCTGAAGCACGTGGATACATCAACTTTTCATGGAAAAACAATTTAAAAAATTTCCACACCTGATAAGTTGGTCATTCTTAGATATATGCTAGAATATATTGTGTGGAATCAGAAGGTTATATGCTAGATGGGGGGTGTCAAACTTGTCTCTCCGGCTCAGTGGCTTGTGAATGTATGCATTGACTATGATAGAACATAAAGTTAAAAATATGATGCATAGAAATCAGCAAGGGCTAATTTCTATTAGTTGTTTCGATCAAGAATAAATTTGAGTAGAATATATTTTGATACCTATTATTTCTAAACTAAAATCTCAGCAACCTTGTCCTGCTGATTTTGTCAGAGATCAAATTATTTTGCCACAAATTCTGCAACAAATATCATAAAATGTGAACAAATAGAAAATGTCCTGAGCAGCCATCTTTGATACTCAATTATGTGTATGCGTGTAAAGATGAGCATTGCTACTGCTACCCCATCTTTGTCAGCTTTATATGAAGGAAATACAGTGATACAAAAATTAATCTTTGATCTATATATATCTTCATAGTTATTTACCTTGTTGATAATATTTGGATAAGATTATCATGGAAACTATATATAAAATGAAAATAACGCAACTGGAATATATACGGCCACTTTTGTGAAAGGTGAGTTAATATCCCTCTAATTGTTTTTGTTGCATTTAGCAACTTTCTTCACAATTAACTAAATTGTCTATTGTACATTGAATAAAGCTTCAATGTCTGGAGGCATTTACAATTTTATAACGATAAAAGTTAGAATATGTATTTCAACACGCACCAAGTCTAACCAATGATTCAAATAATTTAATTTGATGGTCAATTTTGAATTTTAGGATATTTACAATAAGACGTTCGATGGTGATACTCAAGCTGTAGTGTATGGCACATTACTCTCTGTCCTTGTGATGGTCATTGTATGAGTTTGATACGTCTCAATTGGTAAACATATGATGGTGAAGCTCAAACACTAGTGGATCAGCAAATTAGTCTCTCTCCATGGGAATTAGCAGCATAACATTATAAAAATGTACTGAACTCGTAGGTATGTTACCCTATTTTTGTTTAAAAATAGTGAGCCTTGCATTTTCACAGTCTGTTGCCTGCAATCCTATTTGATAGGATCTCTATATGCATTATCAAATCTTAAGAGCGATTTTCATGTATTCTTCTTTTTCAGAATATATGGGCAGTTGAAAATTGATGTCTACCAAAGAACATTGAGTCACTCAGAGCTATATTAATGGAGATGGAAGGAAATGGATGATTTATAAGTGCTTCACATCATTCATTCAAGGATAGATAGATTACAGAGACATTTAATACCTCTATTGATAACACATACCAAATAAATATGATAACTTGTATTACAATGTATATTCATATATGCATGTTTCCACTTGAATTGTTGTTTTGTTTTCAAACAAATGTAATTCATTTTTCAACCTCCGATTTTGCTGTTTAGCCAGCCAAATAAATATCATATAGCCTATTCTTGACTTTTGATTATTCTACTAATATAAATATTTGTAATGTTCTGACTTTCCATAACAAATTTTCATAGTTAAGCTTGAAATCATTCAAAATAAGTTCTGCATATCATACTGTGTTTCCTATAATGTAAGCCTTGTTGGGCATAAATAGTCAACATATATAATCTTTTTATACACAAATGCAAATTGTTTGCTCCTCTAAGAGCATAAAATACAAGTTATTCTTAAATATAGTATATGGTACACCCCTTTTCAACAGCATAAGCAATTATATTTTGAATGATTAACATCATCTTATTTATACTTTGTTCTAAAAGCCTTTCCTAACTTTTGATGTTAAGGGTCTAGTCCTATAATAATAGAGGTGGCAATTGTTTTTGCTTATAAACAAACTAACTAAAAGTTGAGTATAGTACCTAAAACAGTCGTTTTTCTTGCCGTCGGGATTAGCTGAGTATACTATGGCATTTGTAAAGTACATATTCTGAAAGGGCATGCAATTTTGATCATGCAAAACCATTTTGGCATGTTTTTGAGTTAGTTTGATTTGCATGAAAGGAAAGTGTCTGGGGGCGTTATCTCACTCCTGGGGGCCGATTTTGGCACTTTCTGAAGCACGTGGATACATCAACTTTTCATGGAAAAACAATTTAAAACATTTCCACACCTGATAAGTTGGTCATTCTTAGATATATGCTAGAATATATTGTGTGGAATCAGAAGGTTATTGCTACATGGGGGGGTGTCAAAATTGTCTCTCCGGCTCAGTGGTTTGTGAATGTATGCATTGACTATGATAGAACATAAAGTTAAAAAAATATGATGCATAGAAATCGGCAAGGGGTAATTTCTATTAGTTGTTTTGATTAAGTATAAATTTGAGTAGAATATATTTTGATACCTATTATTTCTAAACTAAAATCTCAGCAATTTTGTCCTGCTGATTTTGTTAGAGATCAAATTATTTTGCCACAAATTCTGCAAAAAATATCATAAAATGTGAACAAATAGAAAAATTCCTGAGCAGCCATCTTTGATACTCAATTATGTGTATGCATGTAAAGATGAGCATTGCTACTGCTACCCCATCGTCCTTCAGCACACCAGGAAGAGACAATGCTCCCCAGGTTGCTCCATAACCTCATCATTGATAACAATGATCTATTAACTATCACTGAAACAGACCAGGTCAAACCAGCCATTAGCTAAATGATTGACGTAGAACATACCCCAAGATATGGAGGGGTTGCCATTGTTCACAGAAGCAGCCTTAAATTGACTAACATAGAGGTTCGCACCTTTAATTCCTTTGAATGTATTGACCGAAAATTTGTTTTCAAGATCACAGTCAATTCATATAGCTGTTGTGTACCGACCTCCTAACTCCACGAAAAACAAGCTGCCTGTGTCTACTTTTTGTGTCAGAATTTTCACAGTATCTTGAGTCCCTCCTAGTTACTAGTAGCAAGCTTATCATAGCTGGTGACTTTAACATCCATATGGATACACCCAGTGACCCAGACACAATAAAGTTCCAACGTCTTCTGAATGCAAGTGGTTTGACACAGCATGTCACAGAGCTGACAAGCATGGTGAAAGATGTAGATAAACATTGTGTAGATCTGTTACTTACAAGGGACGCAGAGGCTAATGAAGTTCTAAATACTGAGGTGAGGAATGATCTTATTGCCAATCACAAGAGAGTGTATTTTGATTTTAATCTTAAGAAGCCTACTCTCCCACAGAAAACTATTGCATATAGAAAAAATGAAGTCCATTGACATTGGCAAGTTTAAGAATGACATTATATCCTCAGGTCTGCCATCTGCTGATGGAAATTTGGAACATTTGGTATCATGCTACAATAAAAACCCTGAGTGATATACTTGAAAAGCATGCACCTCTGAAAACAAAAACAGTTACAATACATCCTAGTGCCAAGTGGATGAATGATGAGGTGAGAGCTGCTAAATTAGAAAAACGCAAGGCTGAGCGATTATGGAGGAAACACAAGCTTGAAGTGCACAGGCAGATGTATGAAAATAAGCGTGATAATCTCAATAAAATCATCAATGCTTCAAAGCGAGATCACATACAAAAGATTATAGGTGAATCTGATAATGAGCAGAAAGAGCTTTTTAAAGTCATGGATGATCTGTTTTACAAGAAGAAAGAAAGCCCCCTGCCGACACACGATGATACGGAGGAGCTCTGCAATAGAATGGCTGATTTGTCACAGAAAAATATAATGTTAATTCATAAAGGACTAGCCGAGTTACAAAAAAACAGCGTTTTGATCTAGATAAAGATGCTGATTTTCCTGGTACTAAAGAACAGTGTTTTGACAGATTTGTAAATGTAAGTGAGACAGACATTGAAAAAATCATAAAAAAGGCAGCATCTAAATCGTGCATTTTAGACCCCATACCCACACATTTAGTGAAACAGTGTCTAGATGTCTTGGTGCCCATAATTACGAGAATTGTCAATAAATCCTTCTCCACTGCAACTGTTCCAACATCCTTTAAATTGGCAGCAATTATTCCAATATTAAAGAAAGCCAATTTAATTCCTGATATACTCAAGAATTTTAGACCGATTTCTAATTTATCATTTGTGTCAAAGATACTTGAAAAAGTTGCTTCTATTCAGCTGCTGTCCCATAAAGATCACTTTTCGTTGCGTGAGAAATTTCAAAGTGCCTATCGCAAATGGCATTCCACTGAGACAGCACTGCTCAGAATTCACCATGATCTCCTCCTAGCACTTGACAACAAGCAATGTGTTTTATGGCGATGCTGGACCTTTCAGCCGCCTTTGATACAGTGTCACATGAAAAGCTTTTGAGCAGATTGTCTACATCTCTTGGGATAAACGACCTGGCTCTGGAATGGTTGAAGTCTTATCTCACTGGAAGACGCCAGTTTGTGTCAATAAAAGGTTGTAAATCAAAGGAACACATGAAAACTTGTGACGTTCCACAGGGCTCAATTCTAGGTCCTAATCTCTATGAAGATTATAGTGCCAACCCCATAGGATCTATTTTTAGGAAACATAACATCTCCTATCACATTTATGCTGATGACACACAAGCATATATTTGTTTTAATGAGAATAATAAAGAACGTGTATTGAACCAACTAGAAAAATGTCTTGATGAGGTGAGAATGTGGATGGCTGCAAATTGGCTGAAACTCAATGATGATAAGACTGAGTTTATTGTGTTTGGTTCAAAAAAGTCTTTAAATAACTGCAAAATCTCTAGTATCAAGATTGGTGAAAGTGGTGTGGAACGGGTGTCAAGTGTGAAGAGTATTGGTGCCCATCTTGATTCAAATCTCACTATGGATAAGCACATAGCTGCTACATATAAGTCAGCATGGTTCCATCTTCACCAGATAAATAAAATCAAGAATTATCTCTTGTGACCAGTTAAAAAGTGTGATATTGGCATATGTGATTAGTCGCATCGATCAAAACAACAGCCTTTTGATCGGTCTTCCAAAAGCGACAGTATTCAAGCTTCAAATGATTCAGAATGCTTGTGCCAAGATGATATTCAGAGCTAAAAAAGTTTGATCATGTGACACCCCTTCTAAAAAGAACTTCACTGGCTACCGATAGAACAGAGTATCATTTTCAAAATACTCCTCCTTGTGTATAAATGTCTTCATGGAAAAGCACCATCATACTTGAGAGAGCTGCTAGAGGCATATGTACCATCTCAGTAGTATATAACAAACATCAGTTATGAATTCAATGGGAGCTTTTTATTGAAGAACACAAAAAATGTTATCTAATTGTTCAGAATGGTCTTCATGTCGTCGTCATGTCATGTTATGTCGTGTCGTCGTCATCGTTGTTAGAAAGTGGTCGAAGTGGTCGACGATGCCGCTCATGTCCATCTCTTTTAGCATTGCGGGTGGTAGAGGCAGCGTGGAGAGCGTTTCTTTCGAGATGACGTTCATGGCTCGGCGAATGGATATGATACATAGTTCACCTAATGAAAGTTTCATTTGAAAGCCCATCACGGTGGTCGGGTCTGCTCCTCGTTTTAGAAGAAGCAGGGCTGTCGAGTGTAGTCCGCGATATGTAGCCACTTCTAAAGTACTTCTCTGTCTCAGGCCTAGTGCGGTGAAGGTTGTTGATAGTACGTTGATGTTTGTTGGTGAAATGAGTCGCGAAATGATATCGTTGTCTATAGGGTGGTAAGAACTGATAGCGATGTGCAGTGCAGTTCTGTTGCGTGATCCTCGCGCGTTAATATCCGCCCCATGCTCTAGTAGAATGGGAATAAGCGTATTGCCTTTGTGAAGCGCGGCAACGTGCAAAGGTGTATCACCGGCTTTGTTGGCCAAATTAATGTTATGAGGTGAAATCAGTTGAGTGAATATGCCCGTTGGGAGGGGGAGATGAAAGTGAAACTTGCAGGCGAAGTGTAGTGCAGTTTCGTTTCGCTCGTTAACTAAGTTCACATCTGCTCCGGCTTCGAGTAAATCAGGTGTTATTGCCCAACGTGCCAAGAAAATTGCCATGTGTAACGCTGTACCTTTATCTTTGGTCTGCATGTTAATGGTTTCGGGTGAGATTAACCTTCTAATAATTTGATCTGGAGCGTAGTATCTTATAGAGTCAAACAGAGGTGTAGAATTTGAGACTATAGCGTTGATGTCGGCACCTCGATGGTAGAAAGTGGGTATGATTTCCCATTTCTTCTTTCGGATAGCCAAGTGTAGAGGGGAAAGTCCTTTGTCGCACTTTTTATTGATGTTCTTCTTGGAGATAATATCAGTTATGAATTCAATGGGAGCTTCAAGTTCTATCAGCGTTTGAAGCGGCTGGCTTCTTAGATTGTGAAGAAGTTTTTCGGAAGTGATAGTGATACTTTCTGGTACTAGAGAGGTTATTTCGGCGATGAATCTGGCGTCTGCAGAAGATTGGCTCTGTATGTATTTTTTCACTTTCGTCCATATTTTAGTCTGTTGTGTTAATTTTGTAATTAGGTTTGTACACTTTGAGTTTTCCATCGTAGTAGTGGTATCATTGTATAAGTGTTCGTTGTTATCTCAGGGATTATTTTGGGGAAAACAACAAGTATTCATTTGCTCTTTCGAATAGCGTAGTGTAGAAGTATGTGAAGATTATTATTGGATTCCATTGTAAGGAATGATATCTTAGTAGGTCGGGACTCGTGTTGTTGATGTTGTTATCTCAAAGGTTTTTCATGTTTTCTTGGTGATGTGTTTCCGGGAAGCATTTTGAGAAATTTTCTTAGCAATGATCTGTGCCAAAATGTTTGTGAAGTGAGGGTTCTTAAAGAACTTTTTAGCTCGTTGTTCTCATGGTTTCGTTTAGATTATCTCAAAGGTTTTTTCAACGTCCTTTTCATGTTTTCTTGTTGATTTGTTTCTGGGAACCATTTTGAGAAAAAACTCTTAGCAATTATCTTGTGTCTTGTGAAGTGCTTTTGTAACTTTAGATTGTCAGTGCCGTATGGTTTTCCCTATCCCGTTTTTCTATCTTGTTTACGTTAAATATACGTTGTTGTATAGCATTTCTAATTGAGAAAGGTGTATAATGTATATGTGAAGGTGTATTATGTGTAAATAGGGTTAAATTAATACGAAATAATCTTTGGTCTTCCCCCTACGCCGTTATTTCCGGCGGCACTCGGGAGCAGCGTCGGTCCGCCATTTTGGTTTGATAGGATATTTGACTCGTGAAAATTTGATCGGAAATTCGGATTTTATCGCCTTTGGAGCTGTGAAGAGCACTTCTAATGTGTGTACTTATTTAATATGTGAC
>JAGTTF010000508.1:0-16554 GCA_019095985.1 Streblospio benedicti
TAATAACTTAAAATTTGTTGAGCAAGGTTCATAGCATATTGGAAACCATGTATCATATTGAGTTCGTTCTTTAGAACGGATACACAGGTTAAAGATAGGAACAAATGACATAGAATGGATGGCTAAGAGATACCTCATAGGAGCTGTCTAAGATGTGTTAACTGTTAGGTGTCTTTTAAGTACTTATGTTTTTATTGTATTCTGATGAGGACAACAGTCAAAAAAACAGTTCAATAAATAATTTTAGATATTTTTTAAAGATATATTTAGTTATTATATGGTATTAATTTTGGAATTTAGCATATTTATAAAGAACAAACTCAATATGATACATCATTTCATAATTATAACACTAGAAATAAAAGTAAAGTAAAAAGCATTTATACTATTTGTTATTTTCTCTCAAATGTTTAACTCAGTGGCAAAAGAAAAGACAATAATATACTGTGAAGTGAATTGTATACTCTATACTTAAGCATGTTTAGCATCATTAGAATATTTTGATTGAAATTCAAACATTTGCAGGATTGTCAACCTGACACTCTCAGAAATCTTAGTTAGAATCTTCAAAAACTCTTTAAAAATCATTTTTTTTTATATTGCATAGATGTGTAAATTCATAGGAAACTAACATGTAAAGTAAATTATAAATTTTTCATCAATATTTTTGAAACTTTCCACTATGTTGATAAGTTAAAACATCATTTTAAACTACTAGTTTCTTGGTATGTCTGAAGCTCGATCAAATATAGCAATTTCTAAAAAATAAACAAATAACTATTCCTCCACCAGTCAAAAATCTTAATAAATGACCACATCGTACCTAATGAAATTTGACACCTGAAAATCTTAGAAATACTGAAAACCCATCTATGATTTGAATTGATTGCCATGAGGACTCACAATGATGCCTGGAGAGACTCGGTCAGGCGTCTCCCCCCCCATAGTGAGGGGTGCTGCAGCAGGCCAGTGAATGGGCGGAGAGCAAACACGTCGTGGTCAAGGTAGATACCACCGTAGTCTGAAAGTTAATTTTGTTTATTTCTTGATGTCATGCATCATATAAAACATTACAATACATATTAAAACATTAATATATGTAAGCGCGGCCATAGCTGGCCCTACATTACAGTGAAAATAAGTGACAATATAAAGATATATGGATTGTCAATGTTTTAGGTACATGTCCATTGAAGACATGCAAAGATACAGACTGGTCTTTTGGACATTAGGAATTGTTTTACATCAGGGGGCTGAGGCACAGGTCTAGGCATAGTTACAGAACATTTTGGAGCCACTGGCCACATACCTAGCAGAATGTTTATTCTCAGCCAGTCTGACTTGTGCTGTACAAATTGTACTGTTCTTTTTTGCAATCGTCTCCACAGGCTCCTTGTACACATGGTAGATGTTTGGGAATTCTCTCAGCGTTGGCGCCACCATTCATTGGTCGTCTTGTCAGGCAGGTCGTCTCCCAGATGATGGTCTGGTGAATAAGTGTAGGATTTGACCACGAGACTGGGTGTCAATCATGAAATTGTGTATGTTGAGGTGCGATTGAAATCAAGCATCACCACGCTTTGTTTTTACGATTGGCTTACGACAATCAAGTGATCAAATGCCATTCTATCATGAAAAATAAACTACATTTAACTAGTGTCTGCTCCATTTTTATTTTGAAATAAATCATATCATAACGGTCTCAACGTTGGTTTGAACATGCAACATCAGCGGCTGTATAAATAATGTCACGTTACTAGTTTAGTTTTAGAATACATGGTCTCGGCGCGTACAATAAATCACGGGAGCATGCAATAAATCGTTTAATTGGGCATGCCTCTCGACCAATCAGAATGGGTTATTGGCGGTGATTTATGCACAGAGTGTTAGGGTTGGTTATTCGACATGGTGGATTTGTAGAAAATATTTTTAAAAAACGTTGAATGAAAAGAATTCTTTCTCAGAGTTCAGATGGAATAAGTTTCATTTCACACTTTATAATGTTAGCAATAGTAAAAGGAAAAGTAGCGTGTAAAAAACAACTATTATTTTCAAATCATTTTCAGTTTATAACAAGTACTTACACATGTAAACCAAAATCATGATCTATTTTATGGACAATCATAGATTTTGAACACCTATGTGGCAGTCATCTTGGATTTTGCATAAATGGAGATGGTCAATCTTGTTCCAATGGGCATATTTGGATTCTATGACCAAGAAAGCCTACCACCAGACACCAAAATCATAACTCTATCACAAATATCAAGAAAGATATAGCCAATATTAGATTTCAAACCCACCAGCCGGTGGCCATCTTGGATTTCTCAAAACGATGGGGGAATATCAGATCATTACAATGTGTTGCATATTCGACAATCTTGTGATATTTAATAGAACAAATTTCAATGGCATTTGACATGTTTGTTCATATTGACTTCTTTTTGTACATATACATAAATAGTTAATGTTTAAGTTACGTAACATTAAACATGTATCTTTTATAGTATGAATAAGACTTGTTTATATAGATTTTATAGAGCTATATTCAAACAAAATGAGGTTATAGTGATATATTGTGTTGCATGTTGGTTAAAAAGACTTGAAAAACATAAAATAAAAATTATATTGAGAATTATTGTATAGAAAATGATATTGAGCGATAATAGGGGAAATCTTCAAAAATTCTAAATATTTACATTACTAACTATCAAAATCATTATATAATTTATCATTTTTTTTGATGTGATGATTTTGAATGTAAAATCCATTAAATTACCAGTTAAATGTCAGTTGTGTATGATTTCTTGGGTAAAGCACAAAGCGGGTGGAACCGAAAGTGATAATAGGGGTCGCTGAGGGTGGTTCCATATCCAAATCTAAGATACATGCATGCCAAATTTTTGCGTCATTTTGCACGATTCACTCAAAAATATGCGATAACAGACCGCTATATACTATTTTATCTATTAGAATATATATCTACTTGAAAAACGCCCATTTTAAACAAGTACTAGCTCTAGGAATTCCAAAAGATATACTTGTACATCTATGAAAAAATACCAAAAAATTTTAATGTGCATCTAGATTATTCACTGCCAACCTACCAGCGGGTCTGATGTACTTATACACGCCCTGAAAGCCACATATCTGGCAAACCCAAACTTAAAGCTGGGCGCCTTGAAGTATGTAATGCACCACACGGGGCACCTGGGTTTTGTCAGTTTGGAAGACCACGGTGCTGTTATCGAGGCCAGAAGACAGAGGCACCGGTGTCAAATCGTCCCTGCCTAGCCCGCTCCAAATACTGCCACGACAGTGAGGTGAGTACTTGCTTGTCCAGAGTTTTGCATGCTTTGGAAAACAGGGAACCATATTTCTCAGGTCTTGATCTGGGTGTTGTTATCCTCCAGTTTTCCAGCATTCAGGACATTGGCAGTCGGGAGTGTGCTGTTGGTCACGGCACTATTCATGCTGGCCGTTTGATCGGGTCCTTTTGTGGCTGGTTTCTTGGTTTGCTCACAATTTCACCACTCAGTGTTAGTAAAAAAAGGCTGTTCATTATTACTAGAAATATCAATATTGATAAGGAAGCTACGATTCTCATCCATCGAGGAAACATTTCAAACCAGCGGCAAAAGTTTACCCTTAAATTGGTCCCTTGGGTTATTGAAACAATATTTAGAACCTAGTTAGTACTCGTTCTGCATTACACCAAGGGTACTACACTCTTTGTTTATGACACCCAACCACCCACGTAAACATAATCAAATTATAATCAGTAGTATCAAAAGTGAATATGTATAAAAGTCGTATTGATCAGTGACAGTTTTTACGAAATTATTGATTAAATCAGCTTTATGTCCATAAACATAACACCAACCGTACTAAACCCGGAACCGAACGCTGCTGACGTCCAGCCAATCATAAACCCCTAGTCTTGCCATTTTGGAATAAATTTTGAACTCGGGGCCTTCTAGGGATAACTAGTTTGAGAAGGACCCGCAGAGGTCCATGAGGGTGTCTAACAGTTCACAGCTCTTAGTTTTCATGTTGTTAGTGTTTATTGAGTGAAAGTGTTTGCTGTTTACTATTGAGTACAGGCCAAACAGAGACAACCTACATTACAGGAATAAATCCAGGGTGAACTTAGACTGTTTGACTAGGGCTTTAGTCTAATGGCCATGAATTATAGCCAAGCCATGTAAAGAGAGTGGACATGACCTTTATAAAATAAGATACTTCACATGTGTGACTGATTATTTATTCACTGACATCTAGTACAATGCGCCCTTTGTAACACCAAGACCTTCACTGTGGCGCTGTGATGCTGCATCTCACGCCTGCAGCAGCACACCTACAACAGCAAGTCATACTGTGTGGGTTGAGGGTAAAAGGAAACAACTAAACTGTATCTAATATCGCACTGGATTAATGGGTTATATGGCGCCTCGAAATCCACATCCACACCTGTATTTTTTTTCTCAATTTCCACATCTCTCATTTGTTTAGCATTGTTTTCTTTTTTCTCATTTCCCACTTGCCTTGGGATATCACACCCCTCTTTTTATCTCACGCTTCCATACCCTTTTCAGTCTCCCTCCTACCCTCCCTCACCTGCACCTCCAATCTCCAAAATAAACATAATAAAAATCAAGTCAAATTAGGGTATTGATTTTAAATGAGAATCGTAATCAATATATCAACCTGATTTTCCAGAACTGAATCCTTAAGAAGGCGGGCAACTGCCCCAGTGGTAAAACGTCGAGATTGCAAAGTAAAAAAAATAAAGCACCAAAATGTAACCTATAGTAATCTACCAATAAACCAAGTGATCTGGTACCTGAGAATGTGATGTAGCGTGAGCCCTGGTTGAGGCGACAAGATCAAGTAAACCATGTATAAAAGCAAGATCACCAATTTATAAAAAATGACTTAGGCCATATGTTTGTCACGGAATCTAATTAAGCTTTTAAATAAAATATGTTTCAACTAAAACCAACCATAATACTGCGATTGAATATGATTACTGATCGATCAAGTATTTTATGGCTATGTTTGCACCATACAATATTATCACATATATTTCCTTTCCCTTTCCCCGAAAAAAGAATGTCATACAAAACAATATAAAAGATAATAGTCAAAATATATGCAATATGATTCTTGTGAATGTGAAAATTGACTTGGTACATTTACCTGAGACGAGAAATACAACTGTCCACATATGCATCATTGTGAAATATTTGAAACATATATCTTCACACACAGTTTTCTATTACATGTAGTTTATCTGAATTGATAACGAGATATTGACATGTGTTCTGATAAACGAGGAGTAGTGGCAATACAAACTAAAAAGAAAATTGTTGTAGTAATTTTTTGCAAGTGTTGAATTAATCATAAACATTAAGAAAATTGTATGTGTGGCATAGAGAGAAAGTATCTTCTGTTTACCATTGAGTAGAGACCAAACAAACAGAAACCACCCACATATCCGGGGTTAAACATCAGGGAGTGGTAGACTGGGTTGTTAATCTAATGGTCACGAATTAGAGCCAAGCCATGTTAATGAGATATGAGATGGCAAACAGACATGGCTTTAATAACATGAGATACTTCACTTGTGTGACAGATAATTTATTCACTTTATTCACTTATTCTAGTACAATGCCGCCTTTGAAATAGCAAGTCCCATTTACTGTGGCGCTGTGATACCCTGCATCTCACGCCTGCAGCAGCACACCTACAACAGCAAGTAAAATGCTGCAGGTTTATGGTAACAGCTACAATGTAGAATGTATTGGGGGGGGGGGGTTAGTAATAGAGGACACTGGATTCCCATATCCATATTTTTTGTCTTAATTCCCTCAACCATCATTTATTGCGTTGTTCAAAATTTATGTTCATTTCTAACTATGTATGTCTCTGGACAAGCTTTGTTTTCTGACGAACTGATTTCATTCAAATATTGTGCTTTCTACAGGGCCATTTTTGATTTATTTTCAACATTTTCTGCAAAAGCTTTGCTCATGCTTGTAAGAATACATTCAAACTTAGTACAGTGCTTACATGCCCAGTGACCATTAACTGTGTCCAATTTTTGCATTTTTTTGCAGTTACTGCATGAAGATCAATTTGGTACAATAATTGTATTTGATTAAAATTCTCAGATAGCACAGCATCAATATATGTCAACTAATCGGCAATAGATATTCACTTTAGCCATGCTTAGAAAGCACCTGCAATCCAATGCCAAGAGAAAAATTGATGTAGGGTGAATCACACATCAAACAGGACCTTTTTCAGCTTTATTGCTTTGATTGCAAAGTGCTTACCTTTACTGCCCATGAGCCAACATTGTTCTAGTGATGATGTGCTCTCTGAGAACTTTTTATCTAGTTTGGTATTTTGCATCCAACTTGATTGACCCCTGCCCCCTGTATGAGTAAAAAAAAACAATTGAAAAGATAATTTAGAAAATAGGATGGGATATCTAAAAAAATTAACTAAAATTCCTATGCATTTGGTACACAGCGCTTGGTCTCATTTTGTTTTAGAATTTTTTCATGCTATCTGATATTAACAATTCTTTAATTTTTAATTTCTATTCAAACATTTTCAAACCATGCAGGTGTCTTGTCAAAAACAAAAAAAAAAAAAAAGAGGAAAAAGGACCAGGAACCTACATGGTTTAAAAACATTAAATAAAAATTCAAATTAAACAATTGTTAATATCACACAGCATAAAAAGAAAATTCTGAAATAAAAAGAATTAATGTAATCCAAAATGACACAGGCGATCAATATCAAAACATGAAGGTAATACAAAATTCATAACAATTCAACATCAATTTATGAAACCATCAAGAAAAATCTAAATTTCTGTAAAAATTCTGAAATTTCCAAGCACTTCAAATTTCATACAAATATTTACGTGCAGAGAAAAAATATTTTCCACACAAAATTAAACAATTTACCATATTTAATCTATTTATATTTTTTCAATCTCGGATTAGAATATCTGATCATTCTAAAACTAAGTTTATGTTCATATTTCTAATATGATGATGAATTAAACAGTTTGCGTTTTGCATATGTCCAGTCATGAATTTATATGTAGGAAAAATATCTGTGTATTTTTGGTCATGTATTGCATTACTTTGCCAATTATATCATATGCAAGTTGTTTTATTTTGGACATTACAGATGGTCTCATTTTGATATCTGGTTTAATCTTATTCTGTAGTGTTTTGGAGACTTATTTTATTTTTTAGAATTCCATAAATAAAGAATAATTTAGAGTAGTTATAGTAGTAAAGAAAGTTATCTATTCAAAACGATATAATTTCAATATTTTCAACATATAAGTGTCCTCTTCAGGAAATATCATAATAGTACAAAATACTAAAATAAAATATTTTAGATTATATAGTTTAGATTTCGTTTCCATTTTATTTTTTTGTACTGTGATATTATGATATTTCCCTGAAGAGGACACTTATATTTTGAAATATTGGAAATGATATCGTTTTAAATATTTAACTTTCTAACTACTCCAAATTATTCTTTATTTATGGAATCCTAACAAATAAAATAAGTCTCAAAACCCTACAGAAATAAGACTAAAGCAGATATCAAAAAAGAATTATTGATTTAATTACTACTATAGTGCGGTATTGGATAGATTGATTTCCAAACATTTTCATATCTTTGAAGTTCTTACCCTAGATAAAGTGCAATATGTTTGTTAAGCTACTGGAGAAGGGATTTTCTGTTTAACAGCAGCATTATATATAAATTTTGACTTTATACTTAACAATTCAGTACAAATATTAACTTCTTTATATATTCCCCAGAACTTCTTGTAATTGGCTCTGTTTGCATTTGCATAACCATCATTTTGTTTCCTTTTTATCCACTTCCAATGTCAAGCTAAATACGACGTCAAATCAAATTAGGCTGATTATTTCAAATGATAGTCATAATAAATATATTTCCAGCCTCGTTGTGCAAAACTGAATCTTAAAGAAGACGAGCAGCTGCCCTCGTGGTAAAACATTGCGTTTCAAAGTAAAACAAAGCACAAAAAATGTAACCTATAGTAATCTCTATCACATAAACCAAGTGATCTGGTACCTGAGAATGTGATGTAGTTCCCGGTCTGGTAGAGGTAACAACCTGGTCCGGCCCCACACTCCACCCCACACACGGTCATCCATCTTGCATTCCACCACCACGGTGTTGCTGCCGTAGTCGTAATTAGAGCCGTGAGAGTAGAACCCGGCGATGGATGCCCCATTGTGCTTCATGAGAGCAGTGCGAGCTGAAATAATTAGAGTATTCATGATTCAATTGCTTTTTTTGGAAGAAAAGCAGGTGTGTTTTATGTTGTATTGTCATATGTTAGTTGCATTCACTGGTAGATCATTGCTTTCAGAAATAGGATGCACAATCACAGGAAAAGAAATTCACAGACATGCCACAAGTCCCATGAACTAGACATTTTATTGTTTGTTTTGGAAAAAGGACTGCCTGTACATGTTAATATTGTTAGTGCTCCCCCCTCATTCCATCCCTCCACCACTCTTCCCATACATCTCACCTCCTTGACTCTCGCCGGTCATGGTTGAGGCAGAGAACAGGTAGATGCCATCCACGGGGCAGCGGAACTCTTGGGCCTCCACGCTGTAGGCGTCACCCACGTTACTGATGACACTGCTATAATGGAAGCGCTGCGCCCTGGTTGTAGGATGTCAGGCCACCAGTCGCAGCAACGGTGAATGAGTATCCATTCATTTCCTACAACAAAATACGGAACACTATTAGAGCTTCCCAATAATTTGAGCACTGCCAATAACTTGGGTCTGACATTTCCTGTAAAACACTTAAAGTTTGTGTAGCACCCATATGGAAGCAGAAAAATAAAAGCTGCACCTCTGCAGCACACTGCATATCACCTTGTCATTATAAACTTTAAATTCATTACTTAGTTAATGAACCACCTGCTAGTTTGCCTGTAAGTTCTTGCCAGTTTTTGCAGCAAACTAACCCAACTAATGATTTGTTTTAAAGCATTATATTCAAGGATTATTTATTGCATTCCATTTGTTTAATATATCAATATTGTTTGGGGATTTTCGTCTAGATTATGAATCCATAATCCAATTAAAGTTACCACAATTATTGAGGAAATTGTGGCAAAAAATATCTTTGGCTGTGTGTTGTGTAAAATACTGTTTTCTTGTATATCAAAAATAAAATTATGGTGTTTGTTGATTAAAATCAGATACTTTGAAAAGGTCCTCTCACTGCTTGACAGATGTGAGCAATTTTAATATCTATTGATGTTTCATAAAAGTAGATATTCAAATATGAAATTTTACTTTAATATATACAAGATTCGTGAAATATGGTATGCAGCATGTGGTCGCATTTTCTTTTTATTCTTTCTTCTATTTCTGCTGCTCTAATGCGGGTCTAAATTTAATCTATGTTGGTCAAAATGTTTTATATATTTTTTATTTACTCTATTTACTCTTTCAACATGTTTCAATACCATCAGTATCCTTCTCGAAAATTCAAATTTCAAAATATTAGTTCCCCAAAAAAATATTCTAATGATTTTAGTCAGAAATCTTGTGTTTAAAAAGGCATAATAACAAACAGATTCTAAACAGACACATTCTTATTATACAGAAGTTATGATATGCAAAAAAAAACATTTCAAATTACAAAATTGATTTGTGAAACAGAAATTAATTTGTTGTAACTTTTAACCACTATAAGAAAATTATCCTTGAATGTGTTCATCGTGTTGGAATCCATATTTATGTACAAAGTTCATCTTTACACAACACAATAAAATCTTACATTGATTGACAATGTCAACAACTACTGTTGCCATTTTCAAAATCTCTCTGCGCATGACAGGTCAATCTGCACAACTTCGATACTGAAAATCGGGTCGTACACATGAGAGAGTTGAAAGCCGCCCTACCTTAGCCCTCTTACCTTATGTGAAAGGGTCACTGAAGGTGTGTCTCGCATTCTTACCAAGCACAAAGTATCCACAGCGGTGAAACCCTTTTTTACAGACAATAAGGAACATTCTTGTTCACCCCAAGGATGAGCAAGAAAAAGCTTGAGAGATGCGAAGTGGTTTACAAGATTCCTTGTAAATCTTGTGTTAGTGTATATGTGGGGGAAACTGGCAGTAAGTTGGGCACTCGTGTGAAGGCACACATGTGGATTAGAACACTAAAGGATCATTCACCAGAGCAGCGAGAGAAAAGAAGCCCCTCACCCACATCCACAAGAGTGCAATTACAGATCATGTTAAGCAGAACAATCATGAGATAGACTGGGAGAAAGTCAGTGTGTTGAACAGAGAAAGTGACTGGAGGATAAGAACAATCAAGGAAGCGATCAATATACGAGGACAGAGACAGGTCATGAACAGGGAGGAGGGCCGAGGGGGGCTTTCAACTCTCATGTGTACAACCCGATTTTCAGTATCGGAAGTCGTGCAGATTGACCTGTCATGTGCAGAAAGATTTTGAAAATGGCAACAGTAGTTGTTGAAACTGTCAATCAATGTAAGATTTTATTGGATTGTGTAAAGATGAACTTTGTAAATATATATATGAGAAGATTATTTTCAAATTTATTATAAGAGCATAATTTGATGTATATTAAAAAATATCTTCATTTTATATATATATATTAATATATAAAGCCCACAATGCTGCTACAAAGATACACACAATGAAAAGCATATAGACAAATCAAATTGTAAAAATGACTACATGTATGTTCGATACATGTATGTTAGATATAAAATCTGAAGTCTATAAAATACTTCAGTTTCCTTGAGTAATACTTGAAAGATCTCCAAATCTATATTTTTATAATCATCAGGGTATTGTTTAAACAGAAAAAAAAGATATTAAAATTATCTAATGTTTACCTTTCCATATTTGGAGTGGCCATTTGCAAGTTCCGCCTTCAGCCCCCACCATCTCCTCTTTCAGATGTACGTTCTCTGCCTTCAGCCCAACCACCTCCTCCTTCAGATGTGTGTTCTCCCCTCAGCCCCCCACCTCCTGCTGCACGCTGGTGACCAGCTGGTAGACCTCCTCCAGGCTGGCTTTCCCCACAACCTCGCGGTGAAACACACCTGGGAGAAAGCAAATCAATCATGCAGCGGTAGTATGAAGGTAACGTTTACTTCTAGATCAAGTAAATCATGTATAAAGCAAGAGCACAACATTTATGGAAACAGCTTAGGTATTGCCCTCGGAATCCAATCATGCTTTTGAAATAACATATGTTTGGACTAAAATCATCCATAATAATGCAACTTATATATGATTACTGTGTCACATTTCCCCCTCAGTTTATACACTGCACTATACAACTTTATCACATATTTTTCCTTTCCCTGATAAAAGAATGTGATGCAATTCAATATAAAGATAATATTCAATATACATGAAATATGATTCTTGTAAATGTGAAAATTGACTTAGTATTTTTACCTGAGATGAGAAATATCACTGTCCACATATGCATTATAGTGAAATATGTGGCATATACTTCTTTTTCACACACCGTTTTCTATCTTATCTAGTTATCTGAATTGATAAGTGAAAATTGATGTGTGTTCTGATAGGATTGGCAAGACGATCTAGGCAAATTTTCTTGGTAATTTTTTGCAAGTGACATTTCAATTCTAGAAAATTGTGACTTCAAAATCTTGTATTTTAGATACATGTCATTATTTAAAACTTCTGCTTCATGCAGAACGTGTAAGGGTTAAAACTGTCATCATTGCCGTGTCCTTTTCTGCAAGGCATTGCCCTCTTGTATGAGTGTCATTCATTTTTGTAAATACAGTCAAACCATCAAAAACATAACGGCTTTGTCTCTAAAGTATACTGTGATTTGTGCTTAGGAGAAGTGATATCATTTGAATGTCTACGTTTCAATCACAATATTATTTATTTACATTAAGCAAATAGTACCTGTGGTGTGGAGATAAAGAGTCTATTGTTTATTAGGAAAAAGGGGTGAACGTTAGACACTGTTAGACCTGAGTATTAATCTAACGGCCAGGAAATTCGGGCCAAGCCTCGTCAAGAGAGATGAGATGTGTGTGACTGCTATTTATTCACTGCCATCTAGTACAATGCAGCCTTTGAAGCAGCAAGTCCCTCATGTGGCATCTCACGCCTGCAGCAGCACACCTACAACAGCAAGTCATACTGTGTGGGTTGAGAGTAAAAAGGAAACAACTGAAATGTATCTAATGCGGCACTGGATTACATGATGCCACGAAATCTAAATCAAAATCATTACCTTGTTTTGGCCTTGTTTCCCACATCCCACTTCTTAGCAATCCCCCTAACCCCTCTTTTTCTCTTTTCTCCCACTCACACCATTTTTGGCCTCCCCCACCGCCCCTTCCAATGTCCAAGCTAAATATGATCAACTTCAACGCAAAACAGGGAACTGTTTTTAATGAGAATCATAATCAATATTTATAGCCTGGTTTTGCAGAGCCGGATCTTGAAGAAGGCGTGCTGTTGCCTGGGTGGTAATGTAGTGAACACTATTACAGCATTTAAACCAACTGACCTGAGAATGTGATGAAGTTCGAGTTCTGGTAGAGTCGGCAGCCTTGTGTGGATCCACACTCCACCCTGAACACGGTCGTCCTGCTTGCACTCCACCACCACGGTGCTGCTGCCATAGTCGTATTTGGAGTGGTGTGCGTAGAACCTGTTGATGGCCGCCCCATTGTGCATCATGACAGCAGCAAGAGCTAAAATAGTCCGAGTATTTAGATATGCATTATATGGTTTACGAACTTGAATTGTCAATTTTTCCTGTAACATTAAATATATATGGATTGTGTCAATATGTCTACTTTTTTTTTTTAAATTTTTTTTTTTTTAAAAAAATTTTTTTTTTAATAAACCCAAATGTTGTTCAAAAAAAGAAAAAATTAAAAAAAATTTAAAAAAAATTTAAAAATTTCGAAAGAAAATTTAAAAATTTGGGAAAAAATTTCCATTTTTTTTTTTTTAAAAACCCTTTTTTAAAAATTTTTTAAACCCCCCAAAAAAAAAAAAAAAAAATTTTAATTTTTTTAAATTTGGGGGTTTTTAAACCCCTTTGGCCCCCACCCCCCCCCCCCCCTTTTCCCCCCAAAAATTAATTTTTTTTTTTCCCCCCCCCCCCCCCGGGGGCCCTTGGTTTTTGGGGCCCCCCCAAACCCCCCCAAAAAAAAAAAAAAAGGGTTTTGGTTTTTTTTTTTTTTTTTCCCCTTTTTTTTTAAAAAAAATTTTTTTTTTAAAAAAAAAAAATAATTTTTAAAAAAAAATTTTTCCAAAATTTTTCCCGTTTTAAAAATTTTTTTAAAAAAAAAATTTTTTTTTTTTTTCCCCGATGTAATAAAAAAAATTTTTTAAAAAAAAAAAAAAAAAACCCAAAAAAAACCTTTTAAAAAAAAATTTAAAAAAAAAAATAAAAATAAACCCAAAAGGAAAAAAGGGAAATTTTTTTTTTTTCCCCTTTTTTTTATCTTTTTTTAAAAGGGAAAAAAGAAATTTTTTTTAAAAAATTGGGGGAAAAAAAAAACCTTTGGAAAAAATTTTTTTTTCCCAAAAAATTTTTTTAAACTTTTTTTTTTTTTTTAATTTTTTTTTGGCAAATTTTATAAAATTTTTTAAAAAAACCCCCCCCTTTTTTCCCCCTTTTTTTTTTTTTCCCCAAAAAAATTTTTTGGGTTTTTAAAAAAAATTTTTTTTTTTTTTCCCCCAAAAAACCCCAAAAAAACCCCAAAAAAACCCCCCAAATTTTTTCCCCAAAAAAAATGGTTTTTAAAAAAAAGGGGGGGCCCCCCCCAAGGGGGGGGTTTTTCCCCTTTTTTTTTTAAAAAAAAAATTTCCCAAAAAAAAACCCCCCCAAAAAAAAATTTTTTTTTTTTTGGGGGGTTTTCCTTTTTTTTAAAAAAACCTTTTTTTTTTTTTAAATTTAAAAAAAAAAAAGGGGGGGGAAAAAATTTTTTTAAAAAAAAAGGGGAAATTTTTGGGGGGAAAACAAAGGAAATTAAAATTTTTTTTTTTAAAAATTTTTTTTTTTTTAAAAAATTTTTTTTTTTTTTTAAAATTTTTTAAAGGTTAAAAAAAAGAAAATTCCCCCCGGGGTTTAAAAGGGTTAGCCCCTTTTTTGGGAAAATTTTTTTTTTTGGCCCCCTTTTTTTAAAAAAAATTTTTTTGGGGGGGGGCAATAAAATTTTTTTAAAAAAAATTTTTAAAAAAAAGGGGGGGTTTTTTTTTGGGGTTTTCCCCCACCCCCTTTTTTTTCCCCCCCCGGGGGGGGTTTTTTTTTTTGGGGTGTTTTAACCCCCCCCCCTTTTTTTGGGTATTTATGACTTCCTTTTAATGTGGCGTGCAAAACAGAATACCTGCCCCTCCAATACACGATTCTTCTGAATCTGTAATTGTAGTTATACACTTATATGAACTTAATAAATATGGCTGTCACTAGAGATACAGAATTCTGTATTCCCCCTTTGGTGTCACTGGGGAAATACAGAAATAATTATGTCATATTGATGAGGACATGTGTGGGTTTGGTGGTCATTTAACAAGCTGACGGTCATCATTGTCCATTTGTCTTGTTGATATATTATTTATTTGCATTAGGCAAATAGTACATGTGGTGTGGATAGAAAGTGTTTACTGTATACTATTGAGTGCAGAACACGCAGAGACCATCTACAGCACAGACACAAAGCTGGGGGTGAACATTAGGGACTGGAAGACCGGGGCTTTAACTTGATGGTAAGGGATGGTATTATTATTAGAGTCAAGCCATTTAGAGAGATGTGATGTATTTTTATAAGATAAGATACGTCACTTGTGAGACTGATAATTTATTCACTGACATCTAGTACAATGCGGCCTTTGAAGCAGCAAGTCTTCACTGTGGCGCTGTGATACCCAGCATCTCACGCCTGCAACAGCACACCTACAACAACAAGTCATACTATGTGGGTTATGGTAAAAGAAAACAATTAGCAATGTATCTAATGTGACGCTGATTGCATGGGGTCACGAAATCCAAATCCACATCTGTATCTTTTGTCTTAATTCCCATATCCCTCATTTTTTGGCCTTGTTTCTCACATCCCACTTCTTTCTAATCCCACACTCCTCCTGTTTTGTCTTTTTTCTGACTCCAACCCATTTCGGCATTTTCCCCCAGCCCAACTGTCCAAGTTAAATATGACTAACTTCAACACAAACACAGGTAATTGTTTTTAATGGGAATCATAATCAATATTGCCAGCCTGGTTTTGCAGAACCGAATCCTGAAGAAGGCTTGCAGTTGCCTTGTTGGTTATGTAGTCTACAAAACGGCTTTTAAACCAACTGACCTGAGAATGTGATGAAGTTCGAGTTCTGGTAGAGTCGGCAGCCAGACCATGTCCGCACTCCACCCACACACGGTCATCCTTCTTGCATTCCACCACCACAGTGCTGCTGGCATAGTCATAGTTAGAGGTGTAGCCGTAGAACCTGGCCCTGTCTGCCCCATTGTGCATCATGATAGCAACACGAGCTGAAATAGTCCGCACTGATTACACTGCATAATGTAAATACGTATATGCTAATTTCAATATTGTTAACCTACAGTGTCTATTTCTAATGGATTACCACTGTGCCAGGTAGACATTAATATATTTGTCATGATCGGTAAGTCAGAATGCATGTTTGATGTTTCAGGGATCTTCAATATGTCTTGATTGGGTGAATTCTTAAACTTTTTTCCAGTACAACCCAGTGCCTATGATATACATTTCAAATGCTGCTTGAGTGCAACAAACTGAAATATGAGATTTAGTGCAACAAAAACATCTCACCCCTGCCACATATCACTTCCCTCCAATCTCACCTCCACCAAACATTTCACCTCCATCACCTCATCTTACCTTCATCCTCGTGCAGTCATGGTGGAGCCAGAGAACAAAGTAGATGCCATCCACGGGCAGCGGAACTCTCGGGCCTCCACGCTGTAGGCATCACCCACGTTTACTGATGACGTTGCTGTACAGGAAGCGCCAGTGGCCGTGGCTGTAGGATGTATCACCACCAGCCGCAGCAGCCGTGCGAAAGTAACCCGTCATTTCCTGGAACAAAATTGGAACATTGTAGAGCTTCCCAATGGGGCAAACTTATGCAGGCATTATATGTACACAAGTTGAGGATTATCTGTTTAAGATTATTCTGTTTAGAATCTGTTAATCAAATTTAAGTTACAATAAAAATTATGAAATAAAGAACGATATATTCAGGTATGTCAGGTATGTTTAAAATACCATGCATTTTGCTTATTGAAAAATGGCTTTACTGGCTTTTAAAAATAAAATCACATGCTTAGACAAGAAACCAGAAGAGCTTGACAGATATTTGCTATCATCCTGGGGGTATCCCCTATAAAGAAAATATGTTTACCTTGCTATTTGAGAGGCCATGTGCAAGT
>JAGTTF010000509.1:0-30060 GCA_019095985.1 Streblospio benedicti
CTCTGAGTGGTGCCTGTCAAACTCATGCGAATCAGAAATCAAGATTTGAACATGTTTTTAAGTCCGTAATATTGTGAGTAAAATTTATTATTATGAAATATGGGTGATTTATATTGTGTTTTGTGTATCCTCGATAAAAGCGTTGCTACAAGTAAAATTACTACTGATATGACTACATTTTAAATCGCTCCCGGAAGTTGTCAAATGAATGGGCGATCACTCGAAATTGTTAAAATCGAGCGTGATGCTGTATGTATCTTTATTTACTATGCTGAAAATAAGAAACTAGACCGTCTCCTGAATATGTACTGTAAATGTGAAAATTTTATGATGAAAAAGCGTAAGAGCTTCAAGGATCATATTTCAACTATGACAACTGAAGCCCCCACTGTGAATAACACGTCACTCAAAAATGTCGCACTAAGCTACAAAAGATGTGAAGGAAATGAAGCTTGGAGAAGAAAATTCAACTGTAGAGAGAGCCCTAGGAATACAGTGGGAAGTTGATAGCGATACATTTACCTTTTCTGTGCCAGAGAAAGAATATGAACCTACCAGAAGAGGAACACTCTCTGCAGTGGCAACCATATATGATCCCCTAGGATTCATTGCACCTTTTGTATTAGAAGGAAAAGTCATCTTAAGAGAAATGTGTAGAAGCGGAACAAGTTGGGATGATCCTATTCCTGATTGGTTAAATCCAAGGTGGAAGAAGTGGCAAGAAGATTGCAGCAATCTATCACAAGTCAAGATACCAAGATGCTTCAGACCCCAGGCAATACAATCAGCCAAGAAGTATGAGTTGCATCATTTCTCGGATGGAAGCATGAGTGGTTATGGTCAATGCAGCTATGTCAGAGTGATAGGAGAAGACAGTGTCCATATATCATTGGTAGCAGCAAAAGCTAGAGTCGCACCTTCAACTGTCACAACTATACCCAGACTGGAGTTAACAGCAGCATGTGTGTCAGCACTGATGAGCCACACCCTCAAGGAAGAGCTGAAAATCCCAATTGAAAATGAGTATTTCTGGACGGATTCACAGATTGTTTTGTCATACATCAACAATGATGTTAAGCGATTCCACGTGTTTGTTGCCAACAGAATATCAAAGATTCATCAGTTAACAGATGTGAAACAGTGGCATTATGTACAGACCAATGAAAATCCAGCTGATCATGCTTCAAGAGGGAGAACAGTTCAAGAGCTCATCAATTGTAACTGGTTTAAAGGCCCAGATTTTCTATGGGATATCAACTGGAGAATTGAAGAAAAGGATTGGAAGCCAAAGCTAAATGTAGGGGACCCTGAAGTAAGAAAGGTGATGTCATTGAAAACAGGTGTCTCAAGTGAAAATGAATTCAACATTGTTGACAGGCTCGATTCCTTCTCAACTTGGTCTTCAGTACTAGCGGCCATATCTTGCCTGAAAAGAGCAGCGAAAAGGATGAAAAATGATGATGAGCCATCTACAGCTGAAGAAAGATTAGAGTCTGAACTGTGGATTATCAAGTCACTACAGAAGAAAGCCTTCAGTAAAGAAATCGAAGTCCTAACAAATAAAGGTGATGTCAAGGGAAACAGTTCCCTCTACAAGCTTGACCCATACCTGGATGAAAAAGGAATCATTCGAGTTGGTGGTCGTCTAGAGAAAGGTGACATTTCAGAAGATGTCAAACATCCCATCATAATACCGAAAGGATTCCATGTAACAAGTCTACTGATCAAGCATCTTCATAGAAAAGTGAAACATCAAGGGAGAGGAATTACCTTGAACAAGCTGAGATCAAGTGGATATTGGATTATTGGTGGGAGCAAGGCTGTGAAGGATCTCATACAGAAATGTGTCACCTGTAGGAAACTGAGACGTCCGGTCGAGGAACAGAAAATGGCAGAACTTCCAGCAGAAAGAGTTGAACAGTCACCACCATTCACACATTGTGGGATGGATGTATTCGGTCCATACATCATTAAGAAAGGGAGAAAAGAAATCAAGAAATATGGTCTTCTATTCACATGTCTATGCTGCAGAGGAGTACACATCGAAATGCTGGATGATTTGTCTACAGATGCCACGATCAATGCACTAAGATGTTTCATAGCTCTCAGAGGATCAGTAAGAAGTATAAGATGTGACCACGGAACCAACTTTGTGGGAGCGCACAATGAATTCATATCTGCAATGAAGAAAGATGATAGGACCAAGAAATTCTTTGCCGAGAATCAGTGTAGTTTTATATTCAGCACTACAGCAGCAAGTCATGCTGCAGGAGTGTGGGAAAGGCAAATCAAGACAGTCAGAAGTGTGCTGAATGCAACCTTACTCATGTCCCAAGGAAGATTGGATGAAGCTTCTCTAAGAACATTCATGTATGAAGCAATGGCAATCATCAACAGTCGTCCATTAGCAGTTGATAGCATCAGTGACCCCCTAGCACCTGAACCATTAACACCAAATCACATCATAACCATGAAATCTGATATACCTTCACCACCCGCAGGCAAGTTTGTGAAGGAAGATGTGTATCTGGCCAAAAGATGGAAGCGAGTTCAATTTCTCACACAAATTTTCTGGGGTCGCTGGAAGAAAGAATATTTATCGTCATTGAATGTAAGGGAAAAGTGGAATAAGAAAAGGAGGAACATGAAAGTTGGCGACATTGTGATGCTTCAAGAAGATTCTCCAAGAATGCAATGGCCACTAGCCGTTGTAACACAAACTTTTCCATCTACGGACGGCCTAGTTCGTAAAGTAACAGTGAAGAGAGGTACATCACTGTTGGAGCGCCCTGTACAGAAATTAGTGCTTCTACTTGAGGCAGCAGCAAACTAATCAGTATTACATTTTCAGCGGTGCATTTAACTATTAGCAGAGTTGTACATTAATTTAGGTGTAAAGTGTTCAAATTATTGTGTTCATTGTACTGGTACAACTATAATAGGTGTTCTATTGTATTTGATATTGTACTTTACTAGACTACTGTAGTCTGCCAAATTCATTATTACAATTTAGGTTAAGTTTGAATTTTATAGCAGTAAATTAATTATTTATGTATTGTCAAATTCATTAAAGTTTGATTGTGTTATTGTGATACTATATCACGTTATAAGATTTATTGTACAAAACTATGATTTGATACATTCTGTTCACGCATTTGTAATGATCCATTGAGATAACTGCATTTATTCATGCATGCGCATATTCATTGCAAGCGGTTTTGTATTTCTAAGATGTAACTGCATTTGTAATTTTCATAATTCATTACCGTACCATACCCGTTTACTGCCCATGCTGTATTACCGTATTCTACACAGGTTGTTACAAATGTAAGATTACCGTATTGTACTACATTGTTGCATTTATTAGATTACCGTAGCGCATATTGTTATCGCCCATTACCATTACCGTAGTGAGTCTGCTTATCGCCCAGTGCGAGTTTGTTATTAGTGTTACTGTTGTAAATTACTTTCGTTCGTAATGTATTATTAGTTGTTGGATAAGTAATTTGGTGGGAGTGTAGCTGTCAAGATCTCAGAATACAAACATTGTAGTATTTTTAGCTATTCTACATACCTCATATAGATCAATATGCATCGTGTATAGTATATTATGATAACACATAATTGTAATTCTATATTCCAATTGTTAGGTTATTGATTCCACGTTGTATTAAGCATTTATTTCAAACTTTACTAGGATTTTCTGATAATTTGGTCAAAAACAGGTGCCCTTCAACTACTTCCTGTTCTTCCCGGAAGTAATTCCTCGCATGAAAGAATATAGTCCCATATTTTGGGAAACTTTTGTATAAAGTATTTGTAAGTTAATATAGATGTTATCTAATATTACCTTTTGGTGTATGTGACATATTTAGAGTGTATTAAACATGATTTTATCGTAATATAAACCAGGATGTCACTGTTGCTAAGGGTCTGCTGGCGTAGTAATTAGATAAACATCAGTGTGTATGTAAACAAAATAGCAGACAAGGCAAAAGGTTTATTTCTGTGTATTTTACAAGTTATTGTCTTCCCCATGAAGAGTCACGAGGTAATAATACTATTATTTATAAAATTAACATATATAGATCTTAGACACAATGTATCAGATTTGTAACTTTCTTATTAAATTTAATATTCAATGTTTTAATGTGAGATGCTCAAGTCCAAATGTTTATTTTAACTTGTCAGTGTATTTATGTTAGATATTTGACTTTATTCAGATCTCACGGTTTGTTCGTCGGTTAATTCTACGTAATCAATAAACACCAATGAACTTACCCTTAGCAACAGTGACATCCTGGTTTATATTACGATAAAATCATGTTTAATACACTCTAAATATGTCACATACACCAAAAGGTAATATTAGATAACATCTATATTAACTTACAAATACTTTATACAAAAGTTTCCCAAAATATGGGACTATATTCTTTCATGCGAGGAATTACTTCCGGGAAGAACAGGAAGTAGTTGAAGGGCACCTGTTTTTGACCAAATTATCAGAAAATCCTAGTAAAGTTTGAAATAACTGCTTAATACAACGTGGAATCAATAACCTAACAATTGGAATATAGAATTACAATTATGTGTTATCATAATATACTATACACGATGAGTATTGATCTATATGAGGTATGTAGAATAGCTAAAAATACTACAATGTTTGTGTTCTGAGATCTTGACAGCTACAGGTTGGGGGGGCGGCAGGGTAGAGAGGTTGCTTCAAAGTAAATTTATATATGTTTCTATTAGAAGGGATTTTCGAGATTTTTGTTTTTTGGTGGAAATCGTATTGAATTACACGTCAGGCCCGAAAATTTGGCAGTTCTTTAATTTTACAACATTTAATCTTTATCATCACTAAGAAATAAATATAGTGATGTCGTTGTTGTGATATATGTATTTTATTCTGCATTTGTTCGTGGCCAAATCTAACTTCATGGGAGAATTTGATGCCATGTTTGCATACTTTAAACGCTATAATTTCACTCGTAATAAAGCAACATACTGCGTTTTTTACCCGAAATCAGTGTACACCAGCAGGATAAAGTTCATCGACATCAAAAAAATCAAAATATATTGTTACCTGCTCCAGCCGGTTGCACTTAAAAGGTTCTATTATTCAAAGTATTGATGCTGATTCTTATTATCACACTTTGAGACCATAATATTGTACATATTTTAAGAAATCTATCGAATACTCCCCAGATCAAGATGACAATAATGCTCTTTATTATCGCCCGGTCAACTCTCTGCGTACCGAAAGCGCTGTTACTAATCTGCAACAACGATGCATGCTTGACTAAGGCTGATTCTTTGAAAAGGCATAAATTATGATAATGAGCGTGTGACTGTCCTGAAGCAACAAATTGTGGTAATTTTTTTGTGGTTTGACAATATTTTCTTTAATATTCAATACAGAAATGGATACACTCTTGCTTATTGCTGTTATATACTTTGTAAAGCTATAGGAAAAGTCGTGCTGCTGCTATAACGTCTATAGGATATCATTCAGGTGGGATATTGTCCCGTTTTTATAGTGTTGCCACATTATCACTCACTGACCAAACTTGAAGTAAACACAGTCCTATTCGATTTGAATATATTCTTAAGGCTGTTCCAGATATTTCTTTAAAATGTTATATACTGTCCTAGTGAATACAGGCTGATTGATCTGTAGCATGATTGTTCAGACTGATTGATCTGTGTAATCTAGTAACTACAAGTATGTGGAGTACTAAATCAAGTAACTACAAGTATGTGGAGTACTAAAAATTGAAATCTGACATTTTACATCTGCTCTTTTGTACTTTGACTTTTAATAGTTTTTTATGCCTTTGCAGTGCATTTTAGGCTCCATGTCTACAGTGAACTGTGAGGAGTTGGCCAATCAGCCAGACATAGTTGGATTCCTGGTGAGCGGAGACTGGCCCAAGCTAGACTTCAACCAAAACCTTACAGCCAAGAGAATTCTTCCATCTTGGTCCCCTTGTATTCATATTGTGTGAACGTCTTGCATTTGCAATGTGTTTATATTTGACGACGGAGACCATGGAATAAAAGTGACTGTTCAATATCCTTGTGAATTTAAGCTTTAATATTGCTTTTGAATGTGTGATAATTTTATCTATTATTTTAATTAGATAATTATATCCTTGTGAATTTAAGCTTTAATATTGCTTTTGATTATGTGATAATTTTATCTATTATTTTAATTAGATAATTTAAGCTTTAATATTGTTTTTTGATTATATGCAATAATTTTATCTATTATTTTAATTAGATAATTTTAAAGTTATGTCATCTAGTGTACATAAAGTTAAATAAATTATTGACATGTAAATTGGTTAATTAGTTTATCTTACTTTTATGTATATTGTTAACAGAAATTAATAATTTTAACGATACAAATTCTCAAAGAGTAAAAAATTCATACAAATACTAAAATATGACATGAAGAAATTAATTCAAAGAACACACTTAACCAAACAGGCCCAGGGCAATTTTGTAAATGGAAGATTTACTGTGTCCGGTATAAAATTATGGATTTCTTTGTCTAGAAATTTGGTTATGGCTGATTAAGTTTCTTTCACCTTAAAGAAAATGTCCTCTACATATAATTCTAAGAAATTGATTATGGAATAAACGTTCGTTGCTAAATTTCGAGGGGGTATACCTCTATCTAGTTTTTCATGTCGTAATTGGCAGCCATCTCGGATTTGAAGGTCAAGATAAGGTAAAATTATTAAAATGATGGTGAAAATAGAATCTGCGACCCCTCTAAACGCTAAAGCCCAGGTATTACGTACAAGTCGATGCAGGTACAAAATAAAAAAAATGAAACTTCATGTTGTAAGTGGCAGCCATCTTGGATTTGGAGGTCAAGATAAGGTCAAATCATTAAAATGATGCTGAAAATGGAATCAGTGACCCCTCTAAACCCTAAAACCCAGGTATTACACATTGATGTAGGTTCAAAAGTAAAATATGTAAACTACACATAGTAAGTGGCAGCCATCTTGGATTTGAAGGTCAAGATAAGGTCAAATTATTAAAATAATACTGGAAATGGAATCAGTGACCCTTTTAACCCCAAATTCTATGTATTACACATCAATGTAGCTTAAAATATAAAAAACATAATTTTTTACGATATGCCCGGCGGCCATTTTGAAAAACGTCTAAAAAAAGCTATTTCGGATTGGGTGATTTTGGTAGACTTTTTTCTGGGATATAGGGGCATCATATCTATTGAATAAAATCATAAAACAATTTCTTGCAATTTTTTCCGAAAATTGGGGTGCATTTCACCTAGAATGACTCTACTATTTTATAACATTAGAATAATGGTCGCTTTTGAGGACATTATGATTGAAATTAAAGTATGATAAAAAAAATGTCTTTTATGCTATTGGAATCTCATTTCTAGTATATTTATATGTTGTGCGTACAAGATAAGATATACAAACAACTTTTTGTATGTAAACTAAAACACCTTTATGTTTAAAAATTGTCATTGTAAACCAAAAAAGGGCAAGATTCAAGTAATGATGGGGTATATATTAAACTGATTATCAATAACGCTTGGTTATGAAAATCTGAAATAGAGAACAGGAACTACCGTTACCAACCAGACTAAACTCAACTGGATTATGGAGTGAGCGATGATACAAGCTGTCCCAATGTTATGCTTATGGGAGAAATTGCAATACATTTTGAACACATAGCTCAATAAAACTTAAGACTTCAGCAATCTCACTTACATACATCACAGATAATATATTTTCCTTTCGTTCGATAGTAAAATATACTATAAACCATCACATTTAGTATATTTAATTAAGTTGAAGCAGTGAAATCTTTGCATGATCATAAAAAGTCTACTGACAATATCAGCAGGCGACGACAGGTAAAATCACTTCACAGATATATTCGATCATATCTCTCTTATACATTGTCGTATTAATATATAATTTTGATGGAAATTATCTGCAGTAAGATGCGATTCCATTCATATAAATAAGTCTATGTAATTGTTTTAACTAAATAGTTTAATTTGACCATTAATCACATCCATCGCCACGTCTAACGCACAGCTTCGGCGTTTGCTGTCAAATGTATTGCCTATTACTCGATTTTGTCCAAATCGGACTCGTTGCTATATATTTTATTATTCATTACGATGAAAATAAGAAACGAGTCAGTCTTCAGAATGTGTACTGTTAATATGAAAACGTTCGGATGAAAATCATATGAGCTACTAAAGGATTATTGTTCTATGATTACTCCGAACGACTGACTAGACTCACGCCATTTTCTGGTCTGACGAAAACGTGTTGGTTAGCATGATCCAGTGATGGCTACTTTCGCGTTAAGTACCCATTTAAATAACGTCTCGCTGAAGAACTTCCCTTTGTCGGGTTTTTAGGTGTATTTCGAGATTTATTTCAAAATCGGTGAAAATTGCCATCAAACGTCCTTGGCCTTCATTACTGCAGCATGGTGCTTACGTAATCGACATAACTACAGCAGCAAGCACCTGCCCTATAGTATTCCTGTTGGAGTCATTTGGCGCCAATCAATACGCACAGACGTTCCACCAACCTCCAAGCAGTAATCATAACGCCCTCTTTCAGTGAGACCAAAGAGCATTAAACTATCTCTGGCTGGGGGTAGAACAGTAGTGGGTGCTGTCACAACGATAGATGAGTTGCCAGAGCAGTTTAGTTTAGTTGGTGTTCATCTGTATTATGCAATATTCATTATTGATTAGTGATGTGGTGATGGCTGTGGGCTATCAGGACAGGGTGCAGGTGGTATCGGAATGGGTAGCGGGATATAGTGATGGGTGCAGAGGGGGCGGGGGGTGGGTAGGTGGGGAGATAGAACAGTGGTGGGTGGTGTCAGGACAGTGCAGATGCTGCAGACCAGTACTGTACAATATTTTGTTTCTAAAATATACTGGGGGTTAAGTGTGGGTACGGGCAGTGTCCCCAGGGTACGCATTGACTTTCATGGAACATTTTCCTACTACGTGGCTGTTGTACTATAGCAAAGCAGAAGGCAAGCAAGTTTGAACAAGGGAAGAGGTGGGAATATGCTAGAAAAGCTATGCATTAAATTGTGTCAACATTATCTATTTGTTTTTACTCCCTGAGCCAAATGTTGCATAGTGCTCCTGCCCGTGATATTGCCCGTGATTTTCACGGGGTCTTGCTAGTTTAGTCATAATTAAGCAATCTATTATCCCTTGTCTAATGGCACTAACATACAAAATGAAGCAGCCATGTTTTTCAAACATAAAAAAAAAAAAAAAAAAAGCTCAATATTTCTACTCACAAACATGTTTCTCCTCCAAGTTTCCTTGAACATAATCCTAGAATTGTGATGTATACTATATCCAAAATGGAATAATTATGTTCACATAGATGTATATCCACAGAGACACATAAACATAGAAACACAGGATGTCCGGTGTATACACATGTACAGTATAATTATAATGGAATGCATTAAATTCTTGATAGTTTTATAACATCAAAATCACACAATAAAAGGTTTTTGTGATTTCAGGTGATTAATCACACACCTTTCGTTTTCTGGCTAAAGGAAGAATAATATCCTTCACAACTAGTGGGTGTGTGGCGCCAAGATGCTCCTCCATACATGCCTTTAATCTGTTGAGGGGGTTTTGCTATTCCATGCATTACACGATGTAACCTATTGAATTCTCTGTGTTATGCATTAACCAGACGCTGTTAAAAAAGAACTGATAACCTTTTTAGAACCATTTAGGCAGGCTACAAAAAGAGTGTGAGGGTGACTCTAATCCAACAGTACATTTGGTAATTCCATGGGTGATTAAGCTAAAAAATCATTGTGATGAGAATGAATGTGAGATGGACAGTCCTGGTATGAACGAACTGAAACAGTGTGTGCTTGGATTCATTGAAAAAAGTTTTCTCCTCATTTGCTACATAAGGTTGCTGTGTTTCTCAATCCCAAGCAAAAAGTCATTGAGGGGCCTAACTTCTGCTGGTAAGGAAGAAGTTCATAAATATGTTCAAGATGCACTTTCAAAAGACACAAATTCACATAATGATGAATGTGATGAACCACCAGTTAAGAAAATCAAGCACACAGTAAGTTTAAATATATATTAATAAAGATACACACAGCATCAAGTTAAATTTTGACAATTTTGAGTAAGCGCCCATTCATTAGACAGCTTGTGGGTTTTTCTGTTTGTTTTTTGTGTTTTTTTGTTTTTTTTACTTATTTATTGAGCTGGAAAAAAAAATAAAAAATAAAAAATAAATACATAGATTACATACAATACATTATATATTTTTTTTATCAAGTGGCCTTCTGAAGACAGGTTTTACCATCATCCCTAGCAGCATTCCATTTGACTCATTCTAGTTCAGTTACATAATATAAATATATATATATATATATATATATTTAAATCTTCATGCAAGATTTTCATCATAACATTTCAACCATTTTTTCAGCATAATACAAAGCAGCCATTTAGGCTTATCCCAGTCCCAATTTCAGAAATGTTTTGAAACAAAACAACACATTTCCAATGGCCATGTTCGGATCGGTTAGGACTGTGGTAAATACCGGTATTTGCAGCGGTAGTTTCGAATAAATAAATCACAGTAGTTTAGAAAATAATTTAAAATATTTATCGGGTGTTTTTGGAACTCATTTCTATATCATAATAAAGCTTAAGCTTTTAGAAACACGAATATGTATTTCTCATCACGATTGAACCATTATGAGTATGTCTACAACGCGATCAAACATTGAGGTTTTTCCATTTTGTGCGATATGCGCAAACATGGCGCCCGTGTAAATGCGGGTTAATGCTGTCAAATGGAACTTTTGTATATTCTCTTAAAATAAAAGCTAAACATTGAAATAAATTATACACGATGCAGCTAATTCCTCATACGGTTTTACATATAGTTATCTAGTTTTAATCACGGTGGCACCGCTGCTATGCCCCAAACGAATGACTTGTATAACGAAGCTTTTGACACCCAAACACGTGAAATCAGCCGGCCGGTTTAGGCCGATTTGAGGGAGAGGGCCCAAGGCCGGTTTAATAGGTGTGAATAAGCCATGTACAAAGGTGAAGCTGATATGCAGTACAACCTAATCCTGACAAAGGATTGTACTGCACAAAGCATGTCAGTATGAAACATTAGTAGTGGACATGCAACACATGCAGGATGAAGTGTATGCCTTTACACCCTGTGTAACTATGTGGAATATGAACATTTGTGGACATTATTGAGTGAGTGTAAATTGTGATGGTTATTGTATTTACATGTACATATCGTATATTTGTTTGTTATTTATGTATTGTATTTTGCAGACTGTACCATCGTTCCCAAATAAATACTTGAACGAGGAGTCTTTCTTCATGGTACAGTTCATTCTTCACATCACCCACAGCCAGCCCCCAGAGTGAGGTCAACAATGGGTGTTTCATATACATGTGAGTTCCCAGGATGCAATGTGGTGAAAAGTGCGGAAACAGAGGAGACTGCCCTAGGTTTACTGCAGCTACACCAGAGCAACGCCCACAGTGGTCCCCACCAGAGGCAAAGGCCCCCAAAGGTTGACAGACCTCACATAACTGGAGGGATCACAGCAGAGGAATGGGCAACATTTCTTCGGCGCTGGGAAACATTTAAGACAGCCACTGATATGTCAAGCAAGGAAATAAAGTGTCAACTATTAGCATGCTGTGAGATGGACCTTGAAGCAAGTCTGTTCAAGAATGATCCAAAGCTACATGATAAGACCGAAAAAGATATCCTGTCAGCAATAGAAGCTCTAGCTGTGATCGACATAGCAGTGACTGCACGTGTAACAGAGCTGTTATCAATGAAACAGGATCATGGTGAAGGCATCAGATCATTTGTGGCAAGGGTCCGTGGCAAGGCAAATATCTGCGCATTGGAGAAGGCATGCCAATGCGGACAAAGAGTGTCGTATACAGATGAAGTGGTCAAATGGGTGGTGCTCATAGGTTTGTCATCAACAGACATAGCAAGAGAGGTGCTCGGCACTATGGATATCGACAAAAAGAGCCTATCCGACACAATAGCAGTGGTGGAATCAAAGGAACGAGCATCACGAGCATGCATGGGTGACTCCACAACAAATGCTGTATCAACCTACAAAAAAGAACAGAAAGTGGTCACAATTAATTGTAAAGAGTGCGGATCAACAACCCCCAAGTTTGGTCGCAACAGGCGTGGTAAAGTGGTTGAATACAAGCTGTGTACAGAGTGCTTCCGCAATAAATGCAAAGGAAAGAAAGGCAGCAATGAGGATAAAGAGCAACCTAACAAGACAGCAGTAGTGTCACAGTCTGGAGTTTTTGAGGTGCTTGGAGCGATAGACACAGGCAAACCAACAAAAGCGGTAAAAAGAGGTGCGGTAGACAACCTGGTATTTGATCCACACACGGGATGGCAGTTGAAAAACTCGAAGGCACAGCCAATGGTGAAGTTGAAAGCCAGAGTGGACGTTGATGCATACAAGCAGATTGGATACACCTGCCCATCTATCAAACCAACCATGCTCCAATGTATCAGTGATACAGGCGCCCAGTCATGCCTAATGGGTCTGAATACAGCAAAACAGTTGGGGCTAAAGGAGAGTGATTTGGTGCCAGTGAGCAGGAAAATGCGTGCAGTAAATAATGAAGACATTGCTCTCAATGGTGCGGTTTTCCTGACACTTTGTGGACATGACCAAGAGGGTATCCTTCATGAAGCACCAGTGATGGTATATGTTTCCCCAGCAGTAAACATGATGTATCTCAGCCGAACTGCAATGGAACAGCTGAGGATCATATCAAGCGCATTTCAGAAGTAGGATCAGCAGCCGCAGTCGAAGACAATGCACAACAACTCGCTCCTTGCGGATGCCCACTTCGTGCACCTCCTCCAAATATCCCCGAGAAGTTGCCATTTGAAGCAAAAGCAGAGAACACAGAGAAGATGCGCCAATGGATACTTACCCGCTATGCAGCCTCAACATTCAACACATGTCCTCATCAACCCTTGCCGACAATGTCAGGTCCTCCAATGGCTATACGGGTATCACCGGAAGCCAAGCCAGTTGCCACCAGCAGACCAGTCAGAGTACCAGCACATTGGAGAGAACAAGTAGCAGAGCAGTTAGAACGTGATGTAGCTCTCGGTGTGATTGAAAGAGTGCCACCAGGGACACCGGTAACTTGGCTACACAACATGGTTGTGACAGCAAAGGCTGATGGAACGCCTAGGCGCACAGTGGATCTGCAGGCATTGAATAAGGTCTCAGTCAGAGAGACACATCACACGGTACCTCCTGCTAAGCAAGCAAGATCAATACCACGAAATCAACTGAAAACCGTAACAGACGCATGGAATGGCTATCACTCAATTCCAATATGTACAGAGGATAGAGAAAAACTGACATTCATCACAGAGAATGGGCGTTACCGATACTGCCGTGCACCGATGGGATTTCTGGCAAGTGGGGATGCGTACACTCACAGATATGATCTCATCATCGCTGATGTGCCACGTGTCACAAAATGTGTGGATGACGTAATGCTCTATGATGATATCTCCGACCGGGAAAAACACTGGAGAAGGGTTATGGAATACATCAGCACAGTCGGAAGGAATGGTGTGATCTTAAATCCAAACAAGTTTCAGTTTGCTCTTGATGAAGTCGACTTTACTGCTTTCAAGATAACTATGACTGAAGTGAAACCACTGCTGAAGTACATAAAAGCGATTAAAGACTTCCCACGGCCCAAGAACATATCCGACATACGGTCTTGGTTTGACTGGTGAATCAAGTGACCCATTACGGGCAGCTAGTAGGGGCAATGACTCCATTTAAGGACTTGCTGAGCCCGAAAACTCCATTTCAGTGGTCTGATGAGTTGGAGAGAGCGTTTGTTGAATCTAAGCAGACAATAATCCAGTCCATACAAGAGGGCGTTGAGATCTTTGATGCGACTCGCAGAACATGCTTACAGACAGATTTCTCCAAACAGGGTCTTGGGTACTGGCTGAAGCAGAAACACTGCAACTGCAAAGAGGAGACGCCAGAGTGCTGTGTCAGCGGATGGAAAGTTACCCTGGCTGGCTCACGATTCCTCAGAGATGCAGAGAAGCGCTACGCCCCTATTGAAGGAGAATGCTTGGCAGTGGCGTGGGCATTGGAGGACACACGATGGTTTACATTAGGGTGCGATAAGCTAGTCATTGCAACAGACCACAAACCTCTCCTCAAGATATTAGGTGATAAGTGCCTGGATGATATCACAAATCCTCGCCTCTTCAGATTGAAGCTGAGAACCATGAGATGGAAGTTCCAGATCACACATGTAGCGGGAAAGTCGAACTGTGCGGCAGATGCTACATCAAGGAACCCAACTGAAGAGAGCAATAGAGATGGAGCAATGCTGGATGACCTGTGCTTAGAGGTGGTAAACTGTGATATGGAAAATGAGATGATAGCAGATATCCAGACAGAGACAAGGCATCAAGGTGTCATTACATGGGCAGAAATGCAGAAGGAAACAGCTGCAGATAAAGAACTCCAAGAACTTGATAAGTATATATTAGATAAAAACACTGGTGAAATATTTGAAGGTTCGGAGTACAGGAAATACTTAGACGAGTTGTGCATGATTGATGGAGTGATATTTCTTGGCCAGCGAATGGTCGTACCCAGAAGTCTACGCCAGAAAGTCCTGCGCGCGCATTACACTCCGCACATCAGGGCATAACAAGTATGACCAACCGCGCCCAAGCCTGTGTATTTTGGCCAGGAATGACAGAGGATATCAGCACCACACGCAAGCAATGTGCGACGTGCAACAGGATAGCTCCATCACAGGCTCACCTGCCTCCTGTTGAATCAATCACTCCTCGTTACCCATTCCAAGCTATAGCAGCAGACTACTTTTCATCCAGAGGTGTCAAGTTTCTAGTAGTTGTGGATCGTTTCAGTGGATGGCCCCATTTGATGAGATCATCAGGATCAGATGAGGCTCTGGGTGCTAAGGGGCTCATTCGCTGTCTGAAATTTATATTTGCTACGTTTGGCATTCCGGAAGAAGTCAGTAGTGACGGAGGCCCTGAGTTTGTATCTGCAGAGACACAGGCGTTCTTCTCTAAATGGGGAGTCATACATCGATTGTCATCTGCATATAACCCCAGGAGTAATGGCAGGGCAGAAGTAGCAGTGAAGTCAATGAAACGCTTGCTACAATGTGCTACATCAGCAGAAGGGGCGCTTAATGAGGATGCAGTCATCTATGGTCTTCTGCAATATAGAAATACCCCACAGTCTCATGCAGGGACATCGCCAGCTCAGGTCCTGTTTGGAAGAAAGTTGAAGGATCTCATCCCTATTCCCCCAGGCACAACAATCTTTGAGCATGCGCACACGGCACCAGTGTGGAGGGAGACCTGGAAAGCTCGTGAGGAAGCTTTTAAGGCTCCGGTTCTGCAAGCAATTAGAGGCAAGGAGAAGACATACACGAGCTCTTCCTGATCTTAATGCTGGCGACAGAGTGCAGATCCAGAATCAACGTGGAGCTCATCCCAATAAGTGGGACTGCACAGGAAGGGTTGTAGAGACTTTGCCACATAGCCAGTACCTAGTCAGAGTGGATGGGTCTGGCCGAATCACACGCCGCAATCGCAGGGCTCTCAGACAAATAATGGCTTTTGAGCCTGATGCCCTATCAGGACCTCCCAGTAACGCTCCACTTTGGCCAGAGGTGTCCAGCATGCCATCAAGTGCGACAACAGGTCAACAGATCTCTAGTGATAGAGAGTTATCATATGAAGCACCCACACAGCCAGTGACATTACTCCACGAAGATGATCGAGGAATGCCACCTGCAGAGGACTCCTCTGAAAGCCAAGAAGAGGAGCCTATGGAGCCCATCCAGGCTGCTCCAGATCCCATACAATCTGCACCAGACACAGCTATACCAAGTAATGTCAACAGCAAGTCACCAACACCTGTACCTCCTCGACGTTCATCCCGCCTGCGAAAGAAGCCTGCTTATCTAGTTCAACACTATGAGTTATAAAGTTTCTATGGAGTAGAAACTTGGGGGGGATGAAGAATAATAGGTGTGAATAAGCCATGTACAAGGTGAAGCTGATATGCAGTACAACCTAATCCTGACAAAGGATTGTACTGCACAAAGCATGTCAGTATGAAACATTAGTAGTGGACATGCAACACATGCAGGATGAAGTGTATGCCTTTACACCCTGTGTAACTATGTGGAATATGAACATTTGTGGACATTATTGAGTGAGTGTAAATTGTGATGGTTATTGTATTTACATGTACATATCGTATATTTGTTTGGTTATTTATGTATTGTATTTTGCAGACTGTACCATCGTTCCCAAATAAATACTTGAACGAGGAGTCTTTCTTCACACACTTATTGGGTAGTTTGCCAAATGCTTTATTTAGGTCCGGTATCCAAGATACAATTTCGATTTCAAATAGAATTAAATATTAACACTATGCTGCTTATTTACTTCTAGAAATATATCGAAATGTCAAGGTAAAGTTGTTGTTGTTGACACACCGAATTTGGGACTAGAACCACGAGTGTTTTATACTCTGAATATGGCAGACAAATTCAAACTGTTTTTCTGTAAACTTCGGGTACATATATGCTCCCCGGCACTAAAGGACATATATTCTGGGGTGCATATATGCCCGGCACTCAAGGGTTAGTATGGCGAAGTTTTCGCCTCAAACGCCAAAGCTTTGAATATCAATATTGGTGAAAATTGACATCTCTTAAATCCCATAGAATGGAATAGGTTTAGTGATCTTTATATCGCTAATTACCATAAAATGAAAAATTAAGCATCATGCTCTTTTTAATAGAAAAACATTTAATACAAGAAATTTGTAATTTCAAGACATATGAAATACATACCCTGTTTGCATTATGTTTTATATTGTTTACGTTATGATTTTCACAGCATCGACAGCTGGGGAAAGAATTCCATTCTGCTTAAATCAAGATTATGGAAAAACATTACAAAAGGTGTATTTTTATCAATTATTAGTCTTATTATTGTACCTTTTGATTTTCAGAGAAAATGGCCCAAGTAGCGAAAGATGACACCAAAAGAATGAATCTCCTAAGAAAGTGGCATCAGGAGTGAAGAAACCAGTTCTCAAAGCTGCTGTTAAACCATCACCTGCTAAGGCTTCTGTCAAGAAAAGTTGCTGCAAAAGCAGCTGCTAAAAAAAGACCACAATAAAACCAGATGTAGGTATAGCTGCAACTAAGAGTGTGGAAAATGCACAAGGTAACAAATAATTTAAAACCTGAACTGGTTTTTTCTAAAGAAAGGGAGCAAAAGTACACAACAATATCACCTATTTCACCTTGCATATATATAATGTTAAGTATACATTATATATTTCTAAATTATATTTCAAGATGAAATACTGATTTAACTTCAGAAATTCTATTTTTATGGTCAAGAAATCTATTTTGCTTGTGTTTTGATTACATACCAGACACAGATATGTACATGTGCACATGTATATGTGTGTGTTTGTGTGTGTTTGTTTATCCTGACAAATGGGAACCTAACACCATGAAAACACACCAATCAATTGAGGACTGAGGGCAAAGCAGGACCTAATTTGGGGCCTTGAATTGTTTTGCCTCAAACTTAAACATAGTAATGAGGGACCCTATGAAACGTCTTTTGAATTAAAGAACTTCCATGGAAAGTGGATAGGGAGTTGGACTCATTGACCAGAAGGTCGCGGGTTCGATTCAAGTTGGGTCTGTTGGTGGGTGTTGAGCAAACCTACCTCTAACAGGTTGCACACTGCTCCGTGGTACCTACACGTTAAATAGGTACAGGTCAGGCGGCCGACAGCAGCTAATATGAGTGATTAGCATGTCTTTCGCGCTACCATAGCCAAAAGATGTGTTGTATGCTCCCGGGGAGTTAGAAGGATATAGTGTGAAAAGGATGCCAATGACCTGGTGTAAATATGTAAAGTCGCTATAGCATGATAACAGTGAATTGCGACTATAAACAACGACATTTACGACATTTTTTACATTTAAAGTCCTCATTTGACACCATAGACACACTAATGTGTGAGTAAGTGCTGAAATTAGTTCCTCAGTTGGCCACCAAGTGGCTTCTTCCTTAAAGGTTATGCTCAATGGCCGAACAAGTATGCTTGTACAGAAGTATGATGATGTGTTCATTGCATTCTGAAAGTTTCTTTCATTCAAACAGCGTATTAAAGTATGTAGAGCAATCTAAATACCACACAATAAGAGGCGGCATATACTCAACAAAACACGTGAATGCCAGAAATGTCAACCGAATGATTTTTAGTCAGGCGTAACTTGGAGGTGTACGTGAAAGTCGCCTATCTCTGCTATGTAAAATGGGACGTCTGCCGCTGGAAATCCATGGTACGTCTGACGAAAATCATTCGATTATGCAATATCACGTGACCCTGTGTTTTAGTTGAGGAGACAGCATGTTTTTTAAAGTTGAAATAAGTATTAAATGTGAAGGATATAAATATTATTTTCATCGCACTTGCAATGGATAAGGCATCGTCTATTGATGCTGGGTTTTAGAACAGAACAAATATGATTTTGACTGAGCAATATCTTTAAAGAAACCACTCACGCAGTAGAAGAAAGGACTAAGAAGAAAGCGATAAAACAAGTTGCATGTCACAAAACCATACAACAGTATGTTGTTCTGTCCACTGACACCTGACAGCCGTTTAGCAAAGGAATTTAAGACTCATAACTGAAAGGTGTAGAAGTACAGGTGGGGTAAATATCAAAATTATCCGAGGAGGGCAGGCCGGCAGGAAAACACTGATGTCCCTTCTTTCGGCATCCAAAACAAAAAAGTGTGAAAAGACTGACTGCATGGTGCATATGAATGGAGTGAAGGGGGGATTGCAGAAAGGAAAATGGTGTTATGAAGGACAATGCTGCATAAACTATGTACCATCAGGACAACTTGGTGGTCGTTATAATGTCACATTTCAAACCAAATAACCAGGTTTTAATGATAAAACAAGAAAAAAGAATTTTTTTAGAAAGGTTGCTTACAGGGCCATGTTTGTTAAAAAGATGCGTAACAAATACAAAGGCGTTTGTATATGTCAAGCGTGCGTTTACCGTCACTCATACAGTCCTTACAACTGGGACATACATGACCTGTTTGAGGAGGGGTGTTGTCAGAAATACCTGCCGGGGTTGGGGACCATGGCTGGTGGTGAGGCAAGGGAGGAGCATTTTTATGTGTTCAGATCTCATCAATTTCAACCGAGCAGCAACACATGTTTACCAGGGGGGTAGGAGTAGCTGGAGGAGGGGTTATTAGAGGATAAAACATTGCCACATACAGTGTGTGTATGGCTGTCACATGTGACTGTGGGAGGAAGGTGATGGAGATGTATTTAATCTTTTCCCTAGAGCTGCTATATAGAATTGCTGGAGGCTGGTGTGAGGGATGTGGGGACAGGGGAAGAATGGGAAGGAGGAGCATTTAATAAGTTCAGATCTCACCCGTTTCAACCAAGAGCAGCAGCAGGAAGGGATGCATTAATCATGGACCTGTTTAGGATGGGGATGAGGTAGGTTGGGGGTTGGGGAGAAGGGGGGTGGCGGTGGCGAAGGAAGGAAGGGTAGGGATGAGTGGGACATTTAATCTTCTCCTTGCGTGTTTCATGGGTAGCGGTAGCTGGGGGAGGGATATTAGAGGGGATCAATCATTGCCATATTTAGTACATTTAGTACATTTAGTGTGTAAATGGCTGTGACATATGTGAATGGGAGGGCAGGTGATGGAGATATATTTAATCTGTCAAAGACCTGTATACTAGGAGAACTGGTTTGAGGGATGTGGGACAGGAGGAAGGATGGGGATGGGGAGGGGCATTTAATGTGTTTCGGATCATCTGTTTCAACCCGAACAGCAGCTGGGTAAACAACTAGTTTGTGCTATAAAATATCATTGATGATCTTGATGTATGATTGTATTTGCATTATTAGAAAATGCACAATAGATTGAACAAATAGATGACAAATTTTACATTTCATAATTGCTGTATGATTGTGCACTTGCTGCAAAACTCTTATTATAATGAACACACTTGGTATTTATACAAGATTCATGAAATATGGTTTGCAGCATGTGATCGCATTTTCTTTCATTGTTTCTTCTATTTCTGCTGCTCTAATGCGGTCTAAATTAAATCTTTTTTGTTCTAAATGTTTTATACATTTTTATTTACTCTATTTACTCTTTCAACATGTTTCAATAATATCAGCATCCTTCTCAAATTCAAATTTCAAAATATTAGTTCCAAAAATTTTTTTTTTGCAAAATAAAGTGATCTTTAAAAAATTTGAGAATAGCATTGGATGCCATCTTAAGAAAGAGGTTTATGCAGCTATGTAGTCATGTACTTTTAAGTCACAATGCAAAACATGAGGATGTGGCTTATATACATATATACCCAGCAGCAGCATACAAAGAAGTTAATTACAACCAATGAGATAATGTACAGCTACTTCCATAACCAATCATTGCAATTTATAGGTATGCAACACTTAATTAGGGTGCATAGTGCCCAAGAAAGACAAAGAGAATCCATCTGCATGAAAGAATACCTGATGCTAATCCCTTAACTAAATGTAAACAAATACACACACACAAAATGGAATAGATTCATTGGGTTTCGTTTGTGCTATGACAACATTTATTTTTGAAAAACCCACATTTTATACCTTAGCAAATATTTTTAGACCTTGTCTGTCAGACAGTCTCTTTCAAGCTGACGTCACACAGGATGGCAGGATGTGGCGTCGGGAAGTAGGTCCCCACTGACCTACTTCCCGGCATCTACCTCCTGCCATCCTGTGACATCAGCTTGAAAAGACTTGTCTGACAGACAAGATCAAAAAATGTTGTCAAACACAAAAACAATGTCATATTCATTCATTACTATTGAATCATGGACAAGAATTTGTCAAGGAAGTACGGAAAGTAGAGCAGTTTGGCTGTCAAAAAATATCAAATTTTAGGTTTTCACTAAGATGTAAACATGAACACTTAATTCCGCTTAGCCTATGTCTGAAATGCCGATTTGACCATAAAAAGCAAGGGACATAGAAAAGCAAGGAAACATTGCCATCAGAAAATACGTGTCACTTCCTACAAAGTAAAGACTTTAAGTGATAAGTATGAAACATTCAATCCAGGCCCTGGAAAAATTAGGGGAAGAGGAAAGCGGCAATCCTCAAAAATCGCTTGCCCATGTACTTCAATCCAGAGCGAGGCAGTATAAGCGTCAGAAATTGCACAAACAGAAAATGGATAAGTGGAAAAAACAAAGGTGTTAACCACTCGGGAGCCACTGGTGATATAGATCTATCTGGGGGCAGTTGAAAAGGTGGGTGGTGAATCTGTCAAAAGAACCATATTCGATGAAGAAAATTCTGTGTTGGCCAAAAAGGTTTGAACTATGCTGTCACAGATAAGAACCCTATAGAGGAATAGAGGATCTGGTGTTAGCCTCAGAAAAATGCAGCTTATTTGTCATATGATGAGCAAAATGTAGTCGACCCAAGTTAGTTAGCATACTCACTTCCGAAACCACCCAAACCAAACCTAACCAGTAATCAAAACAAAGCTCTTCAAAATTAGCTAAAAAGAAAACATGATTATGATCTACCAGCGGATAAAGGGTAGAACCACTGTGGTGTTATATACAGCGGATTATCAGAATAAAAAGTAAACAACATGTTGTCAGTTGAAACAGAACCTATGCCAAATTCACAAAAAAACAACCCAAGCTACAAAATGATATTTGTAAGTATTTTTATTGTAGCTATTGAAGGAAGGTAAGTTTACTGAAGAGCAGAAAAGATTCTTATACCCGACATCTGAGATATCCCACGCCTATATTGTACACCCAAAATACACACGAACAATGCCCCACTTAGACCAATAGTGGACTATACTGGTTCAATAATGTACAATCTTTCAAGGAGTATGGCAGACATTCTTTCCCCACAGTGCACCTGTTAGTTGGGCAAAACAAAACACCACGTATCCAAAATTCAGGAAAAGGAATTGGTGGAACGCTTACAACATATAGTCGTTGAAAAGAAGAAACCACAGTATCCTTCGAGGTTGTATCCCTGTTTACCAACACCCAATAGAGAAAGCATTAGACATCATCAAAAATAGACTAATGAATGACAGCAAACTCAGGCAAAGAACTTTTATTCACAGTGTCGGACATAATGGAGTTATTGAGTCTAGTGCTGACCACAACGCACTACTGAGTTTCAATGACACTTATATCAACAAAAGTTTGGTACCGCAATGGGCAGTCCTGTCTCCCCAACAGTGGCCCAATCCATTCATGGAACACCTAGAACAGACAGCCATAGCCACAGCAGAATTAGACATTAAACCCATATGGTGGAAACGATATGTGGATGATGTATTACAAGATTCCCATAGAACAGTTGAGACTTACTACTCACCTCAAAGTAGAATCCACACACAGTATTGTTTTCACACATGAATGTATGGACAACAACAGCAGCATACCTTTTTTCTGGACACGCCATCTCTGTAAAAGAAGATGGCCACTTGAAGACAAGAGTGTACTGGAAGAGCACCCATACAAACCAATACCTTAACTTTAATTCACATCACCCTACCATACATAACCTATTAGGAGTTGTGAGGACATTACTGGATAGAGCAGAGGTCATAGTATCCGAGGAAAAGGATAGGGAAACTGAGGTGAATACCATCACAGAGGCTCTCAGTATCTTTAACTACCCCAAGTGGATGTTTCAAGAGGTAAAACGCATGAAGGCCAAGTCAGAAGGGCAAAAGGAAGAAAACTAGTGATGCTGATCGAGCCAAATCCAGAGGTATGGTAGTCATTCCGTATATCAAAGCACCTAAGAGAGGATGGCTAGAACACTCAGAGACCATAACATCAGTACTGCCTTTAACAGGGTTAGCACACTCCCAACTTCTTATTTTTCCAGGGTTTTTCAGGGTATTTTTGACATAGGCCGAGTCATTATTTAAGCCGTGGGGGGTCGGAAAAAAACTGGGGGTCAGATGTTTGAATTTGAATGTTGTGGGGGTCATCATCATCATCATCATCATCATCATCATCATCATCATCATCATCATCATCATCATCATCATCATCATCATCATCATCATCATCATCATCATCATCATCATCATCATCATCATCATCATCATCATCATCATCATCATCATCATCATCATCATCATCATCATCATCATCATCATCATCCTTGTTTATCTGGGCAGGCCTGAATTAATCCTCTGCAGAGGGTGCGGCCTGGCTGCCTAGTTAGACCGAAGGCGCCCCTCCATGCTTGACGGTCCTTGGGGTCCATTCCTTCCATGCCAAGTGATGCTCTGTCGCGTTTCATCAGCTCATCCCAGGTCAACTTTGGTCTGCCTGGAGCTTTCTGTCTCATGATTTTATGCTCCCTCACTCTGGCTATCCAGCCGGGTTCGCTTCGACATGGCCTAGCCATCTCATCCTGTTCGCACGAAGCACAGCTCGATGTCCTTTATGCCAAGCTTTTCTAGGAGGCAGTCAGAGCTCACGTCATCCTGGGGCCTTACACGACAGATCCATCGGATCATGGCTCGATCATTTCTTCTCAAACGGTTCAGGGTCTTGAGGAGGCAGCCCAGGTTTTGGAACCATGTAGCATCACACTACACAAGTGGAGTACACTCTACCTCTGGATACCAGCGGGAGATGCTTGTTTGACACAACTTCCAGCTTATGCTCACCTACTGTGACCTCCTTGACTGGCCTGCCATCTACAGGTCTGGCAGCACCTGCACACCTCGGACATATGTAACTTGGGTCATTTCTCAGAGGGCCTTTGATGCCACTGCATTTCTTGTGGACCCAACAGGCACATTTTCCACAGTAGATGGAGTTACTACCTGTACCCGCGAGACAGACAGCACAGGGATGTTTCCCCAGTCTTTGCAGTCTGTCAAGCTGTAACCCAGAGATCATACACTTGGTTTTTCCCATGTTCACACGGAGTCCCTTCTCCTCCATACCCTCCTTCCAGACCTGCACCTTATCCAGTAACTCTTGTTTTGTGTTTGCAATAATGACTAGATCATCAGCATACAGCAGTTCCCAGGGGCTTCCAGTGCGGAACTGAAGGGAGAGAGCCTCTAGTACTATAATGAAGAGCAGTGGGGCTTAGGACTGAGCCCTGGTGCACACCGACCTCCACACTAAACTCTTCACTGTACTCATCTCCAACACGTACCCGACTCCGCACGTTATTGTACATTGACTGCACCAGCACTACCAGCCACTCCTCGACACGAAGCTTGCGCAAGGCCCACCAGATGACCTGCCTTGGGACACGGGTCGAAAGCCTTTTCGAGGTCTACAAAGGCTAGGTACAGTGGCTTGTTTGCTGCCAGGTACTTTTCCTGCATCTGTCGCACTATGAAGATGGCATCAGTCGTCCCTCTTCCTGGCATGAAGCCGAACTGCATGTCATTGATCTGCGCCTTTCTTCCTAATCAATTGCTCCACAACTCTCTCCAGTACTTTCAGCACTTGGTTTATTAGCTTGAGACCCCTGTAGTTTCCCCTCTCGAGTGCGTCACCTTTGCCTTTGTACAGGCTAACTATGTAACTTTCCTCCCATTCAGATGGTATGTGACCCTCCCGGATGAAGTCAGAAGTTTGAATTTGAATGTTGTGGGGGGGGAAGTTTCAAAATGGAAGTTGTGGGGGGGGGGTCAGAAGTTTAAAATGGAAGAATATGGGGGGGGGTCAAATATTCTGATTCTTGAAATTTTACTGGGGGGGGGTCAAATGTCCAAATTTTGTAAATTTACTGAAAGGGGCCGTGGCAAGCGTTAATATTTAAATCTCCCCGGACGAAGTCCAGGGGAGATTTCTAGCTTTAGTGCTGTCCGTCTGTATGTATGTCTGTCCGCGTCCACATGCTTAAAAGCTTATAACTTGAACACCATGAGAGCTATTGCTTTGAAAATTAAATATGTTTAGTTTGAGGACAATCGTATGTCTCAAAAAAAAAAAAAAATTTTTGTACTTTTGGCCTACTTTTGACCAACTTATGACCTTCGGTACAAATATCTTGTTACCACACTTTAGAGAGAAGTATTTGGCCGATTGTCGCCAAACTTCATATTTCTTAATAAATGTTGGTAGAATTTCCTGATCTTTTTCTTTGGTATGTGATCAATCATTTGGTTGTATAAAATATCTTGCAATTTTGTACCTAGTTTCATATGTCAACTCAACACATGCAATTGTATGGCTCATATTTGCCAAAATGCTTTTGACAGAGGATTTTAGTGATTGGATGGAAAAATTTCTTTAAGTATGCCTTCCCCAAGAATTTGTACTGCTTAAAAAATATATCAAAGTTAACTTGTCATGATATGAAAGGACTGGTGCTATTAATTGAATTTAGAGTTTTTAATAATACCTCATTGGCTCTTATATTAGAGCAATTATCTGAGTGACTGCAAGCAACTTATGAAATGGAATATGAAACCTTTTATCAAGATTGAATTATATTATGTTTAATTGTCTTTCGACTAACCACTAACTTTTATTTTTGGAAAATGCAATATAAATTCTTTTTTTTTTCAAAATAACAGATTGAAGACGCTTTCTCTAAATTCAATTAAATAGCATCACCCATTTATATCATGACAAGTAAATACAGTTTTTATTACATTTTGTTTATTGCATTTAATAAACTGGGGAAAAACTAGTTTCATTCATTCATAGTTTCATTCATATAGCTAAATATTTTTGCAAATTTGTGCAGCAGATATGACAGTACAATGCTATGCTAATACATACACAGGGCATGTGGAAATGGGGGTGTCATATGCTAGGTAAGATATACTAAAGTGGGGGGGTCGGAAGTTCATATTTCAGGCATATATTTCAATGTTGGGGGGGTCATATGTTTGATTTGCGAACCCGTGGGGGGTCATATGTTTGATTTACAAACGTGTGGGGGGTCATATGTTTGATTTGCAAACCCGTGGGGGGGTCAGAAGTTAGAAACACCGATGTCGAGAAAAACTTCCGACCCCCCCAATTCTTAAATAATGACTCGGCCCATAAACGTGTCGTCTTTCCAGGGGATTGAGCTAATTTTCCAGGGGTAGTTTTCTTCGATAATAATCAAATTGTGGTAATTCTTGAATTCAAATAAAAATGTAAAGATGAGTGCACACCTTACACAATGTACAAAAATGTACTTGAAATAAAAAAAAAATGTTTTTATTCATATAATCTTACCAAAGGTGGTAACTTACCTTAAGTAAGATTATATATGAATAAAAACCTTATAATCCTTCCTGCACAGATGCAATTTAGAGTAATCTATGTAAGAGGGATCTCTAGACACTACATCGACATAGACTATGCGTATGCAAAGTTTATTTGTTGACACTGACTGCATACTTTGCCAATATTTCAACATTGAATATTTAAATGACATCTGGTCAATGTGTTCGATTTTGTGATCATCCGGCGACAACTATGAAAATTTCATACACATCCATCTAGTCAACACATATACACTATATTTTCTTAACCTTTTTTTTATTGTTTCCAGACGTGCAGTCGTGCATACCCCCCCCGTGCCACGACTGGGAAATTATTAAGCATAAAAATACATCTTTTGATGTTGACTGTTTTGACCGGATTTCGTGGTTTTCAAGAATTATTGCTGTGTCTAAAATAATAGGAATTTCAACATGTCAATTTGGGTACGTGCATAAAATCCCATTTAGTTTCAGATTTTCACCATTAGGTGGTCATTTCACTTGATCTTTATGTCAAAAAAAAATTATCTAAACTAACATCGTAAGCAATGGCTGATTCAATTTGACAGGCCGGCATCAGATTTTAAACTGCTTAGTATCACAGCTTATACTAATCGTAGCAACATTTGATTTCGGCTACAGACCAAACACAGCATAAATCATTATATCCTTTTAATGATACATGTTGACGTACAATATTTTGCTCTATAAACGCCTGCAAACATCACGATATATAATGTCAGCCAAATATCTTTTGCAAAGTCCGATTGGAATGTGAATCGTTTAAGTTAAGACATATTACTTACGACGTCCACACTTGATCAGTAGTTTGCCAATTGCCTTTGTCATCCGATTATAAGATATAGGGTAGATGAGGCAGGGGGGAGACGAATAATATTAAGATTTTCTAACAAAAATATAACAAGCTTGCCAGCGCCATGACAGTGGCTTACCGAGTGCAGAAAACTAGGTCGGTGCTTTCGTTGATTGGTCAAAAACATGGTTCAGCCTCTATCAAGCGCGCAGCGTTATGTCAGATTCATAAAGGACCAAATGGTATTGAGGCTTGTTGCATGGTAGCTAAATCTAATGTTGTTTCACGGGCACCGGGAGCCAAAAGAATACTATGTTGACAAAGGTAAACTTACAGTAGAAAACTAAAGCGGTGCATACAAATGACGTTGGCAAATCGAAGTTCGTTACACAAACACAGGAAATGACACGTGATTTTATAATTTTTATTCAATTTACGCTTTTCAAAAGACTTTCACGGGACTTGGTCAAATTCCAGGGGTATTCCGGGTCATATTTGAAAATGAAATTCCCGGGTTTTCCGGGCGTGGGAACCCTGTTTAAACCATACAAGACCCTGAGAAACATTTTGGTCCACCCAAAAGGACAACAAAATCAAGCCGAAAAGAGATATGTGGTTGTGTGTATAAGATTGGGTGCAGAAACTGTAAACAGTGTGTACATTGGTGAAACAGGGGAGGAAACTAGGTACTGTGTGAAGCTGGCAGAACACCAAAACGATGTTGAAGAACATACTAACAGTGAAACGACCAGTTCCACCTTGTTATCTGCAAGTGACTTTTTGCACAAACCGCCATCACAGATCACATGGCCAACATGAACCATATCCCCTGACTGGGACAAAACGAAGCCCATCAGTCGTGAGTCCAACATTAGAGACAGACAGATCCGAAAGCTTATCGCTATAAGGAAATCGAAAAAGACAATGAACCGAGATGAGGGTGCATACACCTTATCGCACGCTATATGACACTACTGAAGCCATGGGCGGCTCGCAGGGACAGCAGATGGAGGAGTCTGGCGGGAATTCCACCTGTCAGGAAGCCGCGTGTGACGCCATCAAAAAAGACCGAAGAAGTCACTTCTGTTGAAGGTCCCGTGATGGTGACCGCAACGTTAAGTAAATGTTAAAATGTAAGTGGGTAGTGTCATTAAATCTCAACCTAATGGATATTCCTACTACTAAAAACAGTCTTCATAAAGATATATTTGGTCCTGTTTGTCTCTCCTAAGTTTATCCTTATGTGATTTTTAAATATATGTAAATATTCAATGAATGCCATATTGATATAAGATGATGTAATATTCTGAATTTTAATATGGTAAAGGAGAGAGGAATTCAAGTATGTGATTGAATTATTGAATTTAGACAATAAATGATTTTGGTCATAGATTCATATAGTACAATGAGAATCTAGCGTCATAAAAATTTCTCCAGACATACATAGTACTAAAATAAAATAAAATAAAAAATATTTAAAGTATTGAAAAGTACCGCGCAATACTGCAATATTTTTTCAATTGTATTGCAATACTTTGGCAATATTCTATTGCATTTACGAAAAGTATTGCAATACAGTATTGCGAGGTTTTGCAATACAGTATTGCGAGGCTTTGGTAATACTGCAATACTTGCAATACTTAGTATTGCCCTATCGCTGATATATATATATATATATATATATATATATATATATATATATATATATATATATATATATATAGTAGTAGCAGTATAATATATATATATATATATATATATATATATATATATATATATATATATATATATATATATATATATATATATATATATAGTCTCAAATCATCATCATCATCATCCTTGTTTATTTGGGCAGGCCTGAATTAATCCTCTGCAGAAGGTGTGCCTGGCTGCCTAGTTGTGACCGGGATGTCCCTCCATGCTTGACGGTCCTTGGGGGTCCATTCCCTTCCATGCCAAGTGATGCTCTGTCGCCGTTTCACCAGCTCATCCCAGGTCAACTTTGGTCTGCCTGGAGCTTTCTGTCTCATGATTTTATGCTCCCCTCACTCTGGCTATCCAGCCGGTGCTGCTTTCGACATGGCCTAGCCATCTCATCTCTTGTTCGCACGGGCACAAAGCCGATGTCCTTTATGCCAAGCTTTTCTAGGAGGCAGTCTATTTTTATTATTATTGAAGACACATATCACATATTGTTTCTACAATTTGTTTCATGCATACATGTGGGCGTAAATCATCATAGAAATAGACGGTCACAAAGTTCTGGGTAAGCGGCACGAAATTTTGTTATTGTAATGTAGCCAGACCGGCTAGGGCGGGTGGCCGGGATCAGGTCCGACAAGACGACAGGTGAGAATGAAAGCATTTCAAGCATCTATGTATAACTGGGGGACAGGTCCGACACGACGACAGGTGTATTAATGTCCCACCAGGGCCAGGTGTGACATGACGCACAGGTGAGAATGAAGGCATTTCAAGCGATCATGTATAAATTGGGGGACAGTGTCCCACTTACTTGTTGTGGTGTATTAATGTACCTCCAGCCAGGTGCGACATGACGACAGGTGAGAATGAAAGCATTTCAAGCATCATGTATAACTGGGGGACAGGTCCGGCTACCTACAACAGGTGTATTAATGTCCCACCCAGCGCCAGGTGCCTTAAATGACGAAGGGGAGAATGAAAGCATTCCCCAAGGGAATTCAAAAGTAATAAAAAAATTTT
>JAGTTF010000510.1:0-17380 GCA_019095985.1 Streblospio benedicti
CTATGGAGAAAGAATGTTTTGGCTATTGTATGGGCAGTAAGGAAATTCATGGTATACCTGTATGGTAGACAGTTTGTCTTACAAACGGATCATCAGCCGTTGGCATATTTAAGCAGGGCAAAGTACATTAATGATAGGATAATGAGATGGGCATTGTTTTTACAGCCCTACAGGATGAGTGTACAGGCTATTAAAGGATCTACAAACGTAGGCGCAGATTACCTTAGTCGTGTTGTTGTGTAAATGTATTATGGTGTAAATATTTAAGATTGTGACAGATTTGTATAGGATGTACTGGGTGGAATTACTAGGTGAACGTAGTAAATTTTGTGATGTGTGCAAGAAATGGAGATTTCTTCTGTAAAATAGGGGGATATGTCACAAAATTGTGGGTAGCCTCAGGTAGTAGTGCAATATGCATGTTGTAGGTAGCCTCACAGTCCTGTGAAGTATGACAGCAGGGCTGCAATAGTATATAGTACTCAGTCTTGTGACTGCATAGGTGGTTAAATTCATTAGGTATTCAGTTGTCACATGAGAAACATCTTTTGGGAAATGGAAAAGCATAAATTGTGGAAATTATAGAAGAACATGGAATGCTAAAGTAAGTGTTAAAGTTGTATTTGGAAAAACATAAATTATGGAAGTATAGAAGAACATGGAATGCTAAAGTAAGTGTTAAAGTTGTATTTGGAAAAGCATAAATTGTAGAAGTTATAGAAGAACATGGAATGCTAAAGGAAGTATTAAAGTTGTGTTTGAAAAAGCATAAATTGTGGAACATGGAATGCTAAAGGAAGTATTAAAGTCATTTTGGAAAAGTGAAATTGACTTAGAGCTTGTGACCATTTGGGCGTGGCGGCAAGGATATTGAGGACATTTGAAAGACATTCAGGGACATTCATGTTATTCATTCTTTGTTTTATTTGTCGTATAGAAATTAATGTACGTTTGAGGCAAACATTTTTAAAATACTTTAATTTTTCTTTTGTACAATAAACTTGTATTTTCAACAAGTTGTGTTTCATTGCTGTCTGGTTGGGTATCATCAGGCCTAAATATACCTCACTTGACCCGCTCCAGGGGATCTTGTGACATACAAACATATTGATAATATTGAATAAATCTATGTTACCACTTAATGTCGGTTGTTCAGGCTCTGCTGTGTATATATTGCTTCCGACTAGGTTCCCTCCACATAAGTTTAAATGTTACCTTATACTCAGAATCAAACATCCCCCTTTTACCTATCATGCTCCGCCCTCAATAATATAAAATTGAAATATGAAAGCAATGCGTTGGCCTGCAAACCCACACTTTTGATAAGAAATAGAACTATTAATACAGAATATTGCCTGATTGTTAAATCCCTACTCAAACGAGAGTCATGGCTGTTTAGGCTCTGCTCCGCAAACTAATTGTGACCGAAACAGGTCCATGATTAACTGTATTATGGCAGTTAATATGTTTAGCTTAACGTCGACGTCACAATGGTAGCGATAGCAACCCCAATAATAGACTATTGAGAGGGTGCGGCCTTATTCATAATAAATGTTAGACACTATCAAACTCGATAATCTGGGCTGTGCCGGCTCTGTACCTTACTTTTTATGATGAAAACAGGTACATCCACGGCTCTCATACACGGTTCCTGGCGATTAGCTCAACGTCGAAGTCATAATAAGTGTGGATGCAACCCCACCCAATCACACTGATTTTTGGAGTGTCCCATATCTGTACACACATATTCACCGTTAACCATACCATGAACAGCCATGGGCGACCTTCACCAGATCGCCTGTGACATCATATCCATGAATACAGTCACTGCCCCTCCTGGCGTCTGTATGACTTACAGCCAATAGCAAATGCAAGTCACGGTAAGATGTTTATAAATAGCTACTTCAGGAAACAGCCATCTCGAATTCCGCCAATCTACCCCACGTGCCTTGGCGTCAGTCAAGTAAATAGTTTTCTCTTATAGTACACCCATTTGTTAATGCCAGCGTGACTCAACCTTCTAATGTTTCCGCATAGCGGAATACCACGTTTTTGCAATGTCAGTCCCTTTTCAAGGCCAAACAGTCTCAGCCAGCATGACTCATTAACCTCCGCTGTTTATGAATCATTAATCCCTCAAGTGTTTTCCAAATTTTTACACACAATAATGCAATAGGTTGTAGCTTGCCAAGTGATTTTCCATTTAATGTAATTTGGCTATTCATTGTACATTACATAGTGCGAGCAGGTAAGGGGCCCCCAGCACTCACGCTGGAAGGCTACGTACACCGCTTCGCCTAAGCGAACGTTACCATAGAGTCTAGCCAAAGCTTATAGGCAGGGCCGATGCATTGCCAACTCAGTTGCAGAATAAACTCCTACCAGCTCACTGACTTGTTCTGAGTACTTCAATGGTAGAGATAGTCAAGTATTGAATCTGCCTTTCACCAATCAGTCTGTTGCCTGTTGCAGATTACTGCGCCTCGCCCGAGTACTCGTCATGGCGCTTCACCGTCATTAAGCCGCATGAACATCACCGCCATCATCTCAGCTCGTGTGCTTCGTGGACTCAGCTTTCGCCGACCAAGCATCGCGACTTCTCCCAGAAGGACCATGCGTAAATTAAGCCCATAAACATCACCACCATTATCTCAGCTAAGTGTAGCCGTGGACTCAACACCTTCGCGCCCGACCAAGCATCGCGACCGCTCCCAGAGGACCATCGCCACACCTCAGCGCCCTAGCTTTTCTGGACCACGAAGCTCCCGTACGTGGGCCGGACGTAACCAACCGGGCGCGAACCACGAAACTATCCATCACACTTGGCGTAATCCTTTCGCCACCCACAGCACTAACCCAAAATCACCCGATTTTGTAGCCATGGCGACATATCCTGCGAAAAACAGCTGTTTTTGGTTCTAAACAGGAACTGAACCGTTTCGGGAGGGTGCCGCTGTGCTCCTCGGAGTGCTACTTTTGGGACCAAGAGTGGAAACAAAATACACCCCACATAACTCTAGAATACGTCCCTCATTTCCCTAAACCGAATTCCACCTGCTAATAACCACACCCCGACCACATCTGCCAATAATCACACCCCGACCATATCACGCTCAACGCCAAGTTGAGGTGCTAATTGACCTTCTGACATCTAATTCTCTAAGCGACAACAAGATCAACCCTCAACCATGGATTCGAGCCGGAAATCTACAAAAACAGTTCGGACGCATGCGGCAGCCTCGACACCACCGTGCCTCACGCCGCTAGAGCGATGATATCGCCCTACATCAGCACACAATAACCACGGGCCGGGCAGATGCAGGTGGCTACAATAGAAACCTGCACACAACACCAGTACAGCATGCGTCATCGGCGTCCCAGACGCCAGCCACCAGAAACAGGCCATCGGCGACTTCTACGCCCGAATCCGACAACAACAACAAATACAGCCACCTCCCAGATGCCAAACATGTCCAGCGCTAAAGATGCAGCACGAAGGGACATCTATCAGATCCAATCCTCATTGCCACACGACGGCGACCCGCCAGCATCCCCGCCGAGTCGATGCCCAGCGGGACCCCAAGGGCGACGACATGCCCCGCAGGCCCCGAGCAACACAGCCCTCACCAGCGACCCAGACACGGCTGCACCCACGCCAGACAAAGCGCATCCGGGACCAGGTGGTCTTCGTCACAGCCGACTACACCAAAGTTTGCTAAACCAGTTCCTGCCACGAACATCAAAGACCAGCTGCTGCTGACCGCAGCAAATAGCCCTATTAGTGTCATTAACGTCACCGACCGTGTCGACACTGATTCCTCTGGAGACCTACAACCTGGTCAGCGCACGCCACCTTCACCGGACAGAAGCCATCGGCGATACATTCCGATGGCGATAATGACCTCAGCAGGCGCCTCTCATCTGACACGCTCACGCCCGATATCGCATTCGACACACAACACGAGGATGGATGGAATTCCAACGACCGCCTGCAATCACTTGGGAATGATCGACTTCCCGCTATGAATTCTACGACCGCCACCAACTGCCACCTTTATCTCAGACCGGCGTAATGACATCATGATGAATGCCATAGAGGGTCTGCAAAAACATAATAGGGCTCTTGTGGACAGACTGACGAAACAACCTCACTCAACAAACACCACGCCCGATCGCTCACGCTCTCTCTCTCCCAGGCGTCGGCCCAAGTCCATCACGCCTACGGATGTGTCAGACATGGTAAATCATATGTTGGACACCTTCACCAACGCCCAAAAACAGCTGCTTGCCACTCTCCACGCTGATTTCAAAAGAGTCATGGTGCAAACCACATCGCAGCTGACCGCCGATTTCCTCACTCACCTTGACCAAATCACAACACGCACCGATAAATTGGACCACAGCTGGGCGCACTTCCGACAGATGCAGGCAGCTGCTGATAAACGCGCCGATCAACAGATTCTTTACCTCAAAGCTGATCAGAAAGAAAATGCCAAGCATATTACAATGCTGCAGCAAGAAAATGCAGCCATCATCCACGACATGCGTACCATGCACGATCACCAGACAGATAAAATGAAGCAATACGTCAAGGAATTAATATATGACACAGAGAAAACATTGACAGAGCGCCAAGAGCATGCAATACGCCAACTATGCCACGACCTTAATGGCCAGTCCGGGCCCGCCCCCCAACCTCAGGCTCCCCAGTCATAGGGTACAGTCAAGATGGCGTATACACGCCAACTCGACGTACGAACGCCCCGATTCATGCACGCCGCCCATGCAAACTCACTCAGTCAGCGGCGGCGCTACAGCCACGCGCCGCCAGCTGGAACCGATCAATCAACACAACACGCCGCGGACGTCCACTACACCCACCGGGCAGGCAATCATCTCCATCCAGGCAGCATCTGGATCACCCCCGGTCTTTACCGCTGCCGACCCAACATACGCACTCGCTGGTAAGCTAGCGGAGTTTGATAGAAAAATTGGCAGACAGGCCAAAATCTACTTGACGGGATGCTCGAAGATAAGCGCCCCCTACCTTTAATGGCGCTCAGGATTCTAGTTTCGAGGCATTGGCGGTCCAGTCTAGAAAGATACCTTCACATACCTACAATGGCCGCAGATGATCCACAGCGTCTCGCTCTGCTTCCTACAGTCCTGCTTGACAACGCAAAAGTGCATTACAACAGTATGCCACCGTCTGACAAGGCCACCTACGACATAGCAATGGCAAATCTTGCCAAAGCTTTCTCCATCGCCCATCAGCCACCTACCACCAGAGCAGCGCGCCTCCAAACGTCAACAAGGCGCCACAGAATCAGTGCGTGATTTCAATCTAGAAATAAGCGCGCCCGATTGCAAGAATGCAACGTCACTGATAAGGACCGACAGCTGGACATTTATATCCAAAACCTCCGGGATGAAATTTCTCAGCGAGTCCTTCTCATGCTGCCCACAACACTGCGTCAGGCCCAAATCTGCGCGGAAACAGTCGAGCATAGTCTGGCGATCACTAATAAGCCCCCAGTGCTAGCTATCAATCAACCACCTCCCAAGATAGACGGGAAGTCGGCAACTACGGTCAAACAACCGGGGCTATCAAAACTTCAACAATCGCTCCGTTACGACAATCACACCCAACGCAACTATCGAAGCCAATCATGTGACAGACGAGCTGACTCACGGCAATCACGGGGGGCGCAGGCAAGCAAAAGCTCATCCTACGATAACCGCCCCGCGGACCGAGGCGAGACAGGTATAACTCTCGCTCCCGGCAGCGCAGCAGCAGCGACCAACGGAGGGTCAATATTCACGGTCACCTTCATATAACAGAAACAGATATGATCGGTCACCTACACCCCACATCAACGCCATCCACGGTGAAGACCAAATCGCAAAAAACTAGAGTGCGTACCAGGATCAATACTGCCTTTGTCTTACGCCACAGACACCTCTAAAACAATAGTTTCCACAACAATATACAATAGTAACCTGGTACGTATCAAAGCTCACCGTCACTGAAAGAATCTAAACAGCTTTTACTTGATACGGGCAGCTCCATCAACTGTATCAGCTTGGCATCTCTCAATAAACTTTAACAACATTCCTAACATTACTAAACTCATCCCGTCTTCACGATCCTTCACAACTGCCTCAGAATCATCCTCTGAAACGCTCGTCACCGTCGGCAAAACCGTTTGTCATTTTACCTGGCCGACGTGAGCAGGTTACAGCCTTGTTTTATGTATTCAAGACCGCTAACTTCAAGATTCATTCTGGGCGTCCCATTCATAAAATCTAACAACATTCTCATGAACAGGGAAGTGCATGGTGGAATACTATACACATGCCAACGCCAATCTAGATGCAGGACAGTCATCTCATCACATACAAGTCAGGGAAATGCAGCTACACAGATAGACTTCATCTTATATCGCAGGAACATGCACAAACTTGTGACAGACGTGAAAGTGATACCTGGTGAGAAAATGGCCCTGCAACATCAACTCCCTTGTTTGTGACATGAGGATTGACATGCCGCCAAAGTCTAAGCGCAAATTTGTCCCCCAGGCTGAAATTTGGAAGTTGAGGGATCCACAAAGTAAGCAGACAGTTCCATAACACCTTCAACGCGCACATAAGTGGTTTCAAGTGATGTTGCTACCACTGAGGGCATATGGAACAACATCAAGACAAACTTACTCAAGACAACTGAAGAGGTGTGTGGCATAACCCGCCCTCACGTTGGCGCGACCTTGGTGGAATGAGAGCGTCGATAGAGGCTATTACAACTAAGCTTCAAGCATGGAAGACTGGTAAAGGCACAAAGGGCTGCATATGATACAGCCAAGCGCATGGCTAGACATAGTGCATCATGCTCGTTATGAAGCCGACAAAGGTGGTCTACCAGAACATTGATCACAAGTCTCAGAAGTCTTCCGACTTGCAAACCAGATGCGAAGAGAACGCAGATGTTATGGGTGACAAGCCAGTGAAAAATAATGATGCCAGTGAGATGTCCATGGCTGGAACCCTGGAATGAAGGCTCCTGAACGTTGAGTTTGACTGGGATCCAGACCATCTATCTGATGAACCACCTGTGGAAGGGTCAAATTCAAGCCCAATCACCATTAGTATGGTTAAGGCTATCTCCCAGATGAAGTCAGGCAAAGCAGCTGGACCCTCAGGCATAGTGGTAGAGATGGTTAAGGCAGCTGGCGATACTGCCGCCTCCATGATCCTTGACCTCATAAAGATGCGATCATGCAGCGGCGGAAAGTCCCATCAACTGGGGCAGAGTTTCATTCTCTGCTTGTACAAGGGCAAAGGGGATGCTCTGGATAGGGGTAACTATCGTGGTCTGAAGCTGACTAGGCAAGTCATGAAAGTCTTAGAAAGGATTGTGGACAGGCTCATTAGACAATTAATTATCTATCGACGAGTCCCAGTTTGGCTTTGTCCCAGGCAGAGGCACAACAGATGCAATTTTTGTTGTCAGACAACTGCAAAGTACCTTGCAGCCAACAAAAGACTCTATATGGCTTTTGTGGACTTGAAGAAGGCCTTTGATAGGGTTCCTAGGAAGGTCATCTGGTGGGCACTGAGGAAACTTGGTGTAGAGGGAGTGGATTGTGCGCCTAGTCCAGAGCATGTATGCGAATACCGCCAGTCAGGTTCGCCTTGGTGATGGTTACAGTGAAAGAGTTTGAGGTGAAAGTCGGTGTCCACCAGGTTCGGTACTCAGTCCACTGCTGTTCATCGTAGTGCTTGAAGCCCTTTCTCGTGAGTTCCAATCTGGTGTCCTTGGGAGGACCTTTATGCTGATGACCTAATAATAACAAGTCACTTGAGGAATGTGTCAGTAGGCTGTTGTGGAAGGAAGGCATGGAGAAAAAAGGTCTAAGAGTGAATGCAAGGGAAGACTAAGATCATGATCTGCGGTTCAGGTCTGGATGTTCTCCAAAACTCTGGCAAGTTTCCCTGTGTGCTGTTTGCTGCACTGGTGTGAGCCACAACAGCCTTCTCTGTAAAGGCTGCAAAAAGTGGTGCATAAGCAAAATGCAGTGGACTTAAACGCCTAACAGAGGACCCAAGTTTCAAGTGCAGACGTTGTGCCTGGGTACTGCGGGGGACCAATCGATGGCAGACCACAGAGTGAGGTTCAAGGTGGGACCCGACAAGTTGGAGGTCGTAGCTTCCTTTTGTTACCTGGGAGACATGCTCTCGGCTGCCGGTGGCTGTGACGCTGCAACGACAACACGGGTGAAGACAGCCTGGAGGAAGTTTAGGGAGCTGCTGCCTGTTCTCTCATCTCGCCACCTCTCACACAAGGCAGCGGGGACATGTATACAGTACTTGTGTACAGGTGCAATGCTCCATGCTAGTGAGACATGGCCCTTAACCAAGCCAAACTTTCAACGTTTGCAGCGCAATGACAGGGCAATGATCAGACAGATCTGCAATGTGAAGCCGGAGAAACGTCGCCACCACCAGTTCAAGTGAGCTTTTGAAGCTTCTCGGCCTTGAGGACCTTGACCTCATTCTGAAGGAGAGAACTTCGTTGGTATGGCCACGTGGTACGGTCAAGCCGGACAATCAAGACAGCATGGGACATGCAAGTGGCTGGTATACGTGGAACCGGTAGACCCAAGACTTCATGGAAGCAGGTGACTGAGAGGGATATGAGGGACTGGGGACTCAAAAAAAAACCGATCCTCATGAGAAAAACACATGGAGATCCGGTGTACGAACAGCCATGCGTGCAGCTAGCCAGCTACCTGGAAGGGGGTCCACTGAAGTGGACGTTACCCCAGCACCTGCACGTTAATCAAAACACCGATGATGATGATGATGATGACAACCTCGAACTCTCACCTCAATCTACAGCAATAATCGCAGGTCGCCTACCATCTACTATGATCCTACAATCCGGACTTCACGGTACAATTCAAAATGCTACAATACAAGACGGGTCCACGTCATCTCCCGCATCTACAACACAAGCTTCACAAGTTCCAGTGATGATATGTAACAATACAAAACGATCCATTAACATCCTAAAGGTGCCTCCATCGCAACCTTCACACCCATGGAAGAAGAGGACATCACTGACGAACCATTACCCACCATGACACCAAAACCCAAGATCAAGAAGATACACCCGTGTTCAACCTCGACAACCTCTCCGAATACCCGTCCTACCAACAGCAAGTTCTGGAAATATTGAGCGAAACACACCGCGGCCTTCATGACCAAAAGCGGCAAACTCGGTGAATGTAAACACTCACCTCTCAAAATCACACTCAAACCCAATGCGGAACCCTAAGCATTTCTCCCAATATCGCTACCACCGAATGCACGCAAACGCATGGCAGAAAAGATTAAAAAATGCTCGAACAAGGCATAATTGAAGTGTCTTCCCACATCAAATGGGTAAGCCCCTCGTCCCTGTCTGGAAGGGTGTCAAAAGAGTCGTAAACACCTCAATCACCGGATGATACGTACGAGATACGCCCCATAGTTGACCTTAGCGGTTTGAATGCAAATTGTGTTTGGGGTAGATGGCTCATTCAAGCGTGCAGGCGGTCATAGACACCATTGGCAAGCGTAAAGGCGGTCATTTTCAGCACGCTCGACCTCAAACAGGGGTATTTTCAGATACCCCTCCACAAAGAACCACCAACCGCTCTGTGGGGTTCCACTTCAACAACAAGGCCTTCGTGTTCAAAAGATGCCCACAAGGTCTCTGCTCAAGCGCCCTCACATTTTCCAAAGGTCATGGCCACAGTCCTCCGTGATCACATCGGCAAATGTGCTACGGCATATTTAGACGACATCCTCGTATTTTTCGCCCAACAAACAGCAACACCTTGAAGACCTACACAACGTCCTCGCATCTATTGAAGAATCAGGTCTCAAACTAGCCACATCAAAATGTACGTTCGGAGCAACTTCATGCGACTTCCTAGGACATACACCATCACGTCCGATGGAATAAAACCTTCAAAAGCACATACAGATGCAATCACGTCATTCCCAGTTCCCGCTAAACCCAGGGAACTGAAAAGTTTTCTCGGCATCTGCGGATATTTCTCCAATTACATACCAAAAACTGAGACAAAGTGAACCCCCTCCTCCGCCTACTGAAAAAGGGGAGTCAAATGGGAATGGACACCAGCCTGCTCCGAGAGTTTTGAATCGCTTAAACACACGTTAGCGTCCAGACCATTGCTCCACTATGCAGACCACAACAAAAGATTCTATCTTTTTACCGGCGCAAGTTTTCGGCCATAAGCGGAGCACTTATGCAACAAGACAGGAAGGGCGACTTGGTACCAATGCCTGCCTACTATGGACGTTCGCTAACAGAACAGAGCATAAACGCGACATCCTGGAACTCGAAATATTGGCAGTCTGCTACTCCCTTGCGCAATTTGACTATTACCTCAGTTACAACAAATTCACGCTTTATGTGGACAATAACTCCCTCACCAAGATTCTGGCCAAGGAAGAAACTTACGCCCAAACTGGCTAGATGGGTGCTTTTATATTAGCGGATATGATTACAAAATACATCACATCAAAGGCACGAACAATGTATTGGCAGGCGGATTGAGTCGCCGGAGTTACAACATTACGCGCACGTCGGCGGACGACAAACTGGACACATTTCCCCTGCACCCCACCGACATATCCGCCATCACCGCTCAGCTTCAAAAAACGAGAAAACAAACAAGACCACCACACAAATGACACCGACAACCCACAAGCAAAACATCAATCATCAACACAGACTCGCAAATCACACAGCGCCCAAAAGCAAAGCAAAACCATCGAAATTGCCCTAAGCGAGTAGCGTTTCAATAGGACACACCCCAAGAACAATCCACGAAACGTAACACCCCATTCCCCGATGGCCTCATTCCACAGGACTTTCAACTACCACAACAACGTGACGAGTACTGCAAAGATCTCATAGCCTACCTCAAAAATCGCAGGCTACCACCTACATCCAAACGACGCCGCCGTGTGTACGACAAAGCAAATTCTCACTGTCTCCTGGGCACACCTGAATTACTTTACAATATATCACCAGACAACAGAAACCCGCATGCGTCACCACAACCGTCTACTCGTGCCAGCGGAAATGCAACAAACTGTCATTAAAACTGTGCACGATTCACAGCGTGACCAAGTCGTTGATGTGGTAAGTCGTGGCATTGTATGTGTCTTGGAATGATTTGTAGAGGTTGTCATAGTTGGCGTCGAGAGCTTGGGCGTTGGTAGACATTGTTTTGAGCCGTGCTTTGAGGTTTCTGGCGTCCGAGTGTTTGGCTGTGCCAAACACGGTAGAGAATATGCTGCTTAAAGGGAAGCCACGAGCAGCGTTTTGTGGGCCTTCAACTAGCAGGAATTGTTGTAGTAGGTCGTCATGGATTTTCATATGTCGCTCTGTCTGTTGTTTTAGTTGTTTGAGTTGTTTCAGTTCAAGCCTGGTGATGTTTTTTAATGTAGGGGCACAGATTTTGTCCTGTGCTTTTTCAAGTTGCATTCTATTGCAATGTTTTCATCGCTGTAGATTTCACGTGCCATGTCGGCAGGGGGGGCATCTTGATCATGAAGTGGAGATCAAAGTGTCCATCCGCATGTAATATTGCATGGGGTTCATGTGTAAAGAGGAGTCCAACCGCTTTGTATGTGATGTGTGGAGGTGTGGCTTGGGCAGTGTTGAATAATGACCAGATGAGAAGTATGAGTTGCATGTCTTGCGTGTGAGATTGCAACCGGCGGGTTTTAGCCGACACGGATTGTAATCGGTGGGATTTCGCCGACGTGATCCCCCATCGGTCTGATTAAGACAGGAGGTGGCAAATGATGGGGTTGGATTTTGTGGTGTGGCGTGACTGCGCTTGTTGGTGGTCCTATGGGAGTTTGGTGAGATGTGGTGAGGTAGAGGCTGCATGTATTAATGCACCCCGCAGGTGTGCGCTGAGATTGGTCTCAGGGGGGCACGATGTGGTGTGGTGTTCTATTCTTTGTCGTCTTCTGGTGTAGAGGAAGTGCACTGTAGGTTTTTGAGTTCTGGAAATGTACACTCTTCAGAACAATAGGGATCGCTTTCCAATTTGTCGAGTTCGTCTTGGTGGTCGAAGAAGATGAGTGTCTTGCATACAGCGCACGAGCTGATGAGTTTGGGTGACAAGCAGTTTTTCTTGTCTGCTTGGCCGAGCCATGAAGTAGCGGTATAAGGCTCTTGATGTAGTGATGTTTTGTGTTATAGTTGATGATGTATGATCGTCAAGTTGAGGCAATCGTGGTGTCGGCTGGTGTTGAGCAGTGATTGGTGAAGTCTTCTGTTGTTGTAGTCGTGGGCAAAGAGTGGCTTTATGTTGTGGCCGATTGCTGTTATATAGTGCGCTCATGCGGAACAGTTTCGTGGTGGCTAGACTAGTTGTGGCGACTATGCCACTGCACTTGTGATGGATGAAGGAGGTGTTTGTTGATAATTAGTGGGTCTATGTTTACAAGATGTCTGCTTGGTGTACAGGTTGATGTGGGAGGCCTTGACTTGACATTTGGGGGCGGGAAGCGGATGCACCATTTTGACTAGGACGTAATGTGACCCGTCCACGTGGTCACCGTGGTGTATGAGGAAAGATGCTGATGGGAGTGCGCTCACATGGGGCTGCTGCCTGGACACAGCATGCGCACAGGTCTATAAACCTAGTCGATGGTGACTGTAACGATACGACACCCTAGGTTCGTATCGTTGTAGCAAAGGCATGCAGTGAGAAGTGAGATCATCGCTGCGGGCGCTCCTTTTCGGGTCTGCCTCGGTGCGGGGTCTGCTGTCCCGTCCATCATTGACAGGCAAAGAAGGTCGTATTTGACTGGATTAGCGTGGAGCACTGCTATTTCAGGGGTGAAGTTGTGTTGATGTCTACTTGCCAGTCCATAAGGCCCTGTAGTGAACCTGGAAGTTGAGACTACAAAAGGTTTTTTGGTGATTTGGCATCTGTAGGTCCCATAGAGGTCAAAATCAACGAATGCTAAAAAACTTTACCTTGGGCAACAATTTTTATGGCCATTTTTCAAAATGGCTGCCATGAAAATGATGAATACGGCTAAGAATGACTATAGAACCAGCAAAAACATAATATTGGTGTCAAATTGATGAGTAATTGGTAAGCTGTAAGGTTTTTACACATAACAATGTATACATAAATCAGGTGGCCATCTTATATTTTTAAATGGCCGCCATTATAAAAACTTGCCACCAAAAAGTGCCGCAGGAGAAAAAATTCATTGTATTTGTCTTTGTTTCCAGACTATGTTGTTGTCTATTGATTTTAAACTTTGATATAAATATGCACTAAACGAATAAGTCAATAAAATAATCAATAAATCGATATGTTCGTGCAATCATGAGTTGAGGGAAGAAGAGCCAAAGGGTGCCGCTGTTAGAGTTGGGGAGCTGTGAGGGAGAACTGAGCCGGAAGGTTGGAACCCTCCAGTGGCGAGTCTCGGGACAAAGGCGAAACAGGTTCACGACGGTATGCAGGAGAAAGCGATCTTATTTCGGGAAAGGAGGTCCTTCTGCGAGGTCAGGCAGCAGCGAAATTGTGGAATAGGTGGTTATCACTCTGTCAATTGGGACCGTCAAGAAGAAGGCGAAATGGGCGGATTGACTGGGCGGGTTTTCTTCCTGGGACCTGCATGCGATGTGCAACCTGGGGAGAGACTTGAGCACAGAGTGGAATGGTGCAAAGAAGCAGGAACTGGGTATCTACTATGTTGGATACCGCCAAAAGGGTCCCTGATCGACCTACTCAAGACGAACCAGGCTGACATTGGGAAGAAATTGGCTGAAGGGGGAATTCCCAATGATATGAAGATCGCGGCGCGAGTGGACCTTTATGTTGAAGTTCCTCCTGGTAGAGACGCAACGCCAGTGAGCTGAGTTGTGGAGGTGGGACGAGCAGAGTGCTGAACAACTGGCAGCACTCTAACATCCCCGTTTACGATTCATGCCAGGCCTCGCTGGACGATCTGGTGTTGGGGGCGAGTCCGAACTTGGACACGGCGTGGTTCATTTGAAAAGCGGCTGGTGCCTAAGCTAAAGAAGAAGCGACGGGGACTACAAGTCGTCTTCGCGTCCCCTAACAAGCAAGACCCAGACCCAAGACCCAGCAGAGCAGTCAGGACATCTGGGCGTGGCCCGTACAAAGGATCTCGAATTAATAATAACATGGGGCAAGGCAAGGAAAAGTGCTGACCGAGCCTGGCCGACACAACCAAACTCGTTTGTCCGCTGTTATTACTAGTTATCGTTTGTTGATACAGCGGAGCAGCACCGACGAGAGCAACAGGACCGAAACGCGAAGATGACATGAGTCGTAAGTCGAGGCAAAAGAGGCGACAACGCTACGATTCCAACAGCGATGACTCCGACAGCTGTGAAGAGCCAGCACTTCCCACTTCTGTGCGCTTCAAAGATAGAATCAAGAATCTCCAGAAGTTCAACAACAAGCCTGATTCAACTCAGACCTGGTTGGATTTCCTGCAACATTGGTGAGATCCCTGAAGATATATACAACATCAACGAATCAGGAGAATGGGCAGGTTGGCTGATAGATCCACTGACCGGAAAAGCGCCAAGTATGCTACTCAATTTGACATTGGAAGAAATGAAATGGACCACCCTCGTGTTGGTGCTGAACTCGTACACACGAAGGTCTAGATGCCTACGGCGGAGGGACAACTCCTGATGAAGAAACAGGGCAATAAAGAATCAGTGCGGGACTTCATTTAGCAGCTGATGTTCCTGGCATGCAAAAGCGTATGGGCATGACATCCAAGACACAAGTGGCAGCTGTCATCAAGCGGATCGAGTTAGGTCTGGGTACAGCCTCGCTCCGACACATGTATGACAAAGTTACCGTGCAGCCTGTAGGATTCACGGGGTTGATGCAAAGAACTGGTGCATAGAAAGAGTTGTGATGACCACGGGAACTACCAGACATACATCGCGCAGGAGAAAGAGGAGAACAGAGAAGTCGACAGGACAGGCAAACATGGCTAAAGAGAAAATGTCAGCGAAGGGTGCATTGAACTCTCAGGGGAGGCAACCCCGGAAAGCAGGCACCGAGGGTGGAGTCCCAGGAGATCGAATGGAGCCAGTCAGAGTCGCAGCCCAGGCGGCCCGTAGTGGACGATGTGAGTCATGGAAGCTCAAAAGCGCATAAGCAGCCTTTGAACAAGGCGGATCTTGGACAGAGATGGATTGTAGGTCGTAGGCCAATGTGAAGAAAGCCAAAGGTTGTCAAGCCGAGGTAAGGACGAACCCTCCTTTCCCTGTCACTTTGCCCGTAGGGAAACTAATAAGCAGGGAGAATGGGCCGCAAGATGGCTGCCCACATTAAAAAATTTTTTTGTCAGAAAACCTTTCAGCTTACAAAATCCTCATCATTTTCCACACCAATATTTTGTTTCTATATGTTAAAAAACTAATTTTAGCCATATTCATCATTTTCATGGTGGCCATTTTCAAAAATGGCCATAAAAAGTGTTGCCCCAGGTAAATTTTTTAGCATCCGGTGGATTTGAGCTCTATGGGGTCTAAAGATACCAAATCACTCAAAAAAACCTTTTTGGTAGTTTTAACTTCTGGGTTCGCTACTTGGCAAGTAGACTAGCAAAATGGTAAGTTAGTTCCCCTAGAAGTGGGAAGGGCAAACTATGTGTGATGAGATACTGACTGGGTTTTTTCACTGCTTTGTCGGTGGTGATGTCGTGCAAGGTAGACTGATGTGGAGTGCGTCTGATGACTTTGTATGGCCCATGATTGATCGATTTAGTTTCTTGTTGCTATGGGGGGTCGTCGAGGGCTGGTCTCTGCACCAAAAGCAAATGTCTCCTTCCTTGAAGGCGGAGAGGTAGGTGCTGCATTGCGCTTGCGTTGGTCGAGCATGGTCAGGTTGTGTTGATTGATTGCAGCCATGGCTTGTTGCTGGGCATATCTTATGTCAGCGGCCTGTTGATGGAAAGGTTTGTATGAAGCTGGTGACATCTCGGTTATTTGACGTAGGTTTTAACTGTAGATTATTTCATGTGGTGAGAATACGGTGGCGCGTGATTTTTGTGTTGTTCATATTGAAAATCACAATAAGGGAAGCATCATCCCACATACGGGGATTTGTTTGGCAAACACAGCGCAAAAAATATTTGTTGTAATTTTATTTTGCCCTTTCGATCGTCCGTTGGACCGCAGAACGGGCTGTACTTGAGGTCCATTCCCGATGAGGGCCATTCTTTCCACACATCTGCTATAAAGTTGCTACTTCCCCGATGATCAGAAATCATTATGTTGTGCACGCCGTGGATGGCGAGACGTTTTGACAAAACCTTTGCGAATTCTGCTGAGGTGTGGTTTTGTTGGCCAAGCACACAGCATCCCCACTGGTATGACAGACGATCATAGCAATGTATAAATTATTATTGGCTGTCTGGTGTTACATATGGTCTCCCCCACTTTGTAGAACGGGGCCAGTGGGGCAATCGGTTTGTCCCGGGGTTTCTGAAGGGCGTAATTTTTTTGGGGTTTTTGGGGGATCGGTTTTTCAATGTATCTTTTGACCATGGTTCCATAAATGCCCTACATTGCGTTTGGAGAGGGCAAGGGTTTTGTCGAATCCGAAGTGGGTGCCTCGTGTGAAAATTTTTTACTGTTTGTTCGCAGTGGGCACAACTAGGGGAAATTGGGGTTTTGGAATTTCTGTAAACAGGTGAGATGTTATACAGTAGCTCTGGCTCCAAAAGGCAATGGAAATTTTCCTTCCTATCGTGGGGGCGCCTTTTTAAGTTTGGCTGGTGTTTGAGGTAGGCTGTGAGGGCTTGGCAAACTCATCCCCGTTGTTGTGAAAATCTTGTGGCGATAGGCCGTGAGGAAAGGGGGATTGCGTGTGGTATTCCCCCTGAGGGGTGATTCTCTTGAAATATGACTCGTTTTTTTGGGTTTTTATGGGTTGCGGGGGGGGGGGGTTTGGGTTTTGTGATTCTTGATCTTGGGGTGCTGTTTGATTTGCTTCTGTTTTGGATTGGCGATGTGTTGATCTTGGGGATTGTTCTTGGGCTTTGAAGCTGATGGGGGGATCGCAGAATGGCCCGGGGCAAAAGTTTGTCCAACTTTTTCTCTTCTGGCGTGTGGTTTATGTTGTAGGTGCGGCGACTGAGTCCATCTGCTAGTATCCCGTTGGTGCCTTTGATGAGGTGTATTTTGTAGTCATAACCACTGATGAAAAGTGTGAAGAAAGTGACAATATACGTATTTCGGCCCTTTTCCGTCCCCCCCTTCTTCTTGACTGCCCTTGGG
>JAGTTF010000511.1:0-13474 GCA_019095985.1 Streblospio benedicti
TGAGGTGGCTTAATGAAAATACCGTTACCGGGTTGATAAAAGCACCAAATTTTGCACAGACTTAGGTTTTTATGTAACTTTTAATATTAGAAGGGGTGCCCAATTGACCGATTCAATATATGCGAGAAATAAGGAAAAATTCAAAATGGCCGCCTCAAAGGCTTATAATTTAGCAATCTGGCCTGGTATACTATCATAGTCCGGCATTATTAGTTATTGTTTGTTGATTGCGGTGTCAAACATTACTCTTTGGGTACACTGACTCAAGAGAAACATAATTAAGGTTGTAAGATACATATTTACCTCATATTAAATCCAAAATGGCCGCCGTAATAAGATCTTTCATAGGACTTTATTTCGATATTTACAAATGATGGTACAAATAATGGTAGATGGTACAAAACTAAAAATGTGAAACCATTGGGTGATTTAGAAGGTTGGGAAGACAAAAAAATAGCTAATAATGAATTTATTTATTCATTTATTTAGCACATTTGCATTTGCAAAGACGTGTACAATTTAGGCTGGCTTTGCCGCACTTGCATGAGGTACAGTTCCCTTTGCACGCACATCTGATCAATTGTCTGCATGCAAAGGAAACCTCCGGTATGGTGATCCATAATGGTCTGTAACCATTTTTGCCACACACTTTTGTCCATGCAAAAGTCTCTGGAGATGGCAATGACTGTAGTGCCTGATGGCTCGTGCACCATACCCCAGCTTGGTAAATGACCCGCAGAGCATGTTGAAGTAGTGCATCCTGTTTGTGCAAAGGATAAAAATCAGTTCCATTATAGGATACTGTAAGTATGAAAATAACAAAATGTATCAATGATTGTTATATAGGTCTAAGGGTTACATGGGTTGGTGGGAGCGTCTCCATTGCACAGCTTCTGTGGCAAAATAGGGTCATCCTAGTCTCATTTACTGAAGAGGATGCACTTGCTTTGTCATATAATATGACCGTGTACCTTTCCAGTAGCTTGAACGTGGGCGACTCCACTGAAATTAACTGGAAAGGGGTTGAAGCAATGGCAACAAACGCCTGGGTTACTTCATCGTAGGCTTGCCATGCTTGCCAACCTGACTTCTTCCCCTTGCCAACAAAAGAACTTGTCTGATCGCACCTGGTAAAGACATGGAAAACCGGTAAGGCTCGAGCTTTATGGTCTCCACGTGATGAACAAATGCTTCCAATATTGTAAAAACTGAAGTTTTTGCCCATGCCAAATGCAATCCAAATCTCTGCTGCAGGGTTTGTTACAATCAAATGGTAATATGCGCCAACAAGGATTACAATAACATCAGTGTCTACAGTTCGCACTTACACAGCTGTTGCACCATGTTCAAAAGCATGAAGTACATGAACAACAATTCTCGTGTCTGCTTCCTCGAGGTCACAGTTTGGCATCATGTCTTCACTGCTACCCCATGATACCACAGACTGACCTGTAAACCATAATGCAAGAGCATTTGAAATAAATACTGGTTTGATGCAACAAATTAGTATTTTATCACCAATACCTAAAACCTAACACTTACCCGATGTTGCAAACAGAGATCCCCCGGGTGGACAGTTGACATCCTCAAGTTTTGATGTTAGGAAGGCAAATAGCTCATTTTTGTTTTGCAAATCTTTCAAAAGTTCCATCCAGCTGGTAGGGAATTTTGCTTGTCCTGTCACCTTACGGAGCACCCCTTTGCCCCGTTTTTCACGTGTTGCCTCCTTTAAGCTGTCAGGAACATATGTGTCCCAAACAATGTCCACTCTCATTGCTGTATTCAATTGGCTCTGTAAGAAAGGGATGAACACCCTTTTCACTATACTCATCAAAGGTTTTGATTCCAACAGCTGGAAGTGAGTGTACAATGGCACCTCCATCAAGTATCCTGCAGTCATAGATAGGAGGTGGCACAAGGTTTTCAGTTGTCTCTAAGCATTTCAAGAGGTCGCTCATTTTGCCTGGTAGGTGCAAGTTACCAAAGTCAGAAAGGGAAGCAGGCAATGCCTGAACTTCATGTGCAAAAAATTTTTGAAGGTCACCTTGTCGATTTTGCATGGAAACATACAACTGGCCAAATAGTGCGACATTGTTTTGCAACAATTTCACTTTTTTCCACGCTGAGACACTTTCCATTTAGGTGCTTTGAAGAGGGTAAGTGAATTTTTCTTCAATGGGTCATGGATAGATCGTGTACGATTCACAATAACCTTTTCCACAAAGTCATTATATTGATGTCTTCCAAGTTCTTCAAGCTTACGTAGAGACTGAGCAGCAGATTCATCAACACACGTTTGGTCATCTAAGGTGATCAACTCTTCACACTCTACTAAGAATGGATTACCCATTCTCTTGATTGCTTCACAGAGACTATTCACTTGTCTTTGGAATGTACGCTGAGTTGAATACCCTTGCTCATGGTTTTGAAAGTTCCTTGGAAGTTCAGGATCATCATCAGTTATGTACTCCATTTCAAACATCTTCAGTACCCTTGCAAGTTCAGGACCTGATAACATCCAGCGCCTGTAATCATGAAAATATGAAACCTGCAATTGGTTTATTTGATACAATTATCATATGTTACTGTGAAAGTATTACAGAGATAATATAAGACCACAGTGAGAAAGTTGTGCAGTGCAGGCGAAGATACGACTACACTGGACTTTCTCTGTACAAAACAAATCAAACTGGTCATAGCAATACAGCATTGAAACATTTGTAAATTTACCTGAATGCAACTGGGTTTTCAGTCAGGCCCACACCACCACCTACACCTTTGACGATCTTACTTTCTTGCTCATGTGCCTGGTCGATAGGTATGGCAGAAAATGTCTTGGCGGTTTTGTTTATGACCCAATGACGATGCTGTACAAATTCTTCTCGCGTCTGTTCTGGTAACATTTGCATGTCTCTAATATGCACAGGAATCCAACGAGCATAATTGACATGGTCGAATTAATTCATTTAAAGGGTATACATTAATATGTGTACCATGAAAATGGCATTTATTTGTACTTTTGGACTTGGTAAAGTGCCATTTTGTGAAAAATGTTCCTCGATTTGGCGGCCATTTTGGACGCCATCTTGAATTTTAATCATTCTGCCAGATTGCTGCAAGTCAAACCTCACTTTTCTTGAACCCCTAACTATGTTTCTTAATATCCGAGACCAAAATTACCACATCATGATTCATGAATATGAATAAATGAGATAGACACTAAACATATGTGCTTCGCGGTGGCCATTTTGGATTTTTCCTTATTTCTCGGATGTATTGAATCGTTCAAGTGGGCACCCCTTCTAATATTAAAAGTAACATCAAGACCTAAGTCTGTGCAAAATTTGGCGCTTTTATCAGCCCGGTAACGGTAATGTTAAAATTTGAATGTAATTTGTATGATTTCTGTAGCTTAGAACATAATTTTTATTATGGATAATGTTCATGTACACATTGTATCATGATATTACGATAGTGACATGTTTTGTTTCACATAACTTTCTAGGTATTTTCTCATGTATTGTATCATCGAAATTGGTCTGATAAAAACTTCTGTGAAATACTTGAGGCTTGTGAAATACTTGAGGCTTTTAAAGGTATACGTTCGTAAATGGTTCCCACGTCAAGAAATTCTTAAAAATGATTACATATAAGCATCAATATGTCAACTTTAACATTATCAAATGTAATGTTAAGGTAACCAGCTTTCGAATGAAAAAAATGAAAATTACGAAACATGCCTTTTTCATTATAAATGAGCGATAGTGGTAAATACTTCAAACTCACCTTTTTCCTTAGCAAAACTTATTAAATAGCATGATTTCGGCTGCAAAGTGTGTCATTTACTCACCAAAATACTTCATAAGATTCATTTACAATAAACAGATCGGTTGATATTTTTTTGTTTGAAATATTGCATCTGTTATGATACAAATTTTAAAAAAATGCAATATTTTTTCGTAAAAAGAATTTTTTTTCAACTTCTCACGTCAAGGAATTTGTCAAAATTACAAGCAAGCTAAAGCAATGTATGTGCTACATAAAGCAAGCAAAAAGATATGGTGTATACACAAATATAGGAGACTTATGTCCAATAGAACATTGGAAAAATGAATTTTTTTTTCAAACGTATTTATGTACGAAATAATGCAGATTCTTATAAAATAATATTTCTTTATTCATTAAACCCAGACAAACTGACTTGGCATATAAAGTATGTAAGCAAGTTGGTAAATCATGCTATCAATACAGTTCGCAAATTGTAAAGGATAAAAAATTGTAATCAGACCAAAAACCCTGGTCATAAACTGTCTTACTGCGTCTGTAAATCTTCAATTTGGTGACACACTAGCTATGAAAAAGATTTTTTCTTCAAATGATGTTAATATGCATTTCAAACTTGTAATCTTTAAATAAAAATGAATAAACAAGTAAAAAATGGTATGACACTGTTATTTCAAATCAGGTTATAAAGTATTTAAGTATACTTTAAGTAAAATGCATGATCTCTTCCCTTCATTGCCACAATCATTTTTAAAGCACAAATATTTTGTACAAATCTATTTAGTAATATTTAGTTTAAATTTGCTTAAATTTTTTTTACCTAACAATTTTTAATTACCCGGTAGTGTATACAGTATGTCATGGTGGAGTTAAGAATAATATTTATTATTGCTTTTTTTTCAAATATTTCTTTTTTAAATGTAGTGCTTTTTTTCAAATATTTTTACATTTGTAGTGACGAATGTATTTACGTTGTAGTGATAGTAATATCCATTTATTGATTGATATAGTTCAATTGTATTTATTATTATTGTCAAAACAGTGTTGATGAAAAAATCTGAAACTATGTTATTGTGTTATGGTCTGGAAGTTTTGTTTTATATATCTAAATAAAAATGGACAAGAAACATTAAAAACATGAGTATAGTAGTTATTATAGTCATTGTACTGTTGGATAAATAAAATATGTCAAATAAAATATGAATACTACCAAAATTAGAATTTATTCATTGAAGTGATTAAAACATATATTTATAAAGCAAAGAATGATTATTTTTTTAATATGGTGGAACTATTTGATAATATACTAATTTTTCTTTTCATATTTACAAATTCTTCGAGTCCTGCATGTAAAGGGTCTAATGAATATGATGTGATTTTCTTCCTCACTGATAATTGTAACATTCTTTCCCCCCTTGATGAAATAAAATTATTGTTTATGGATGATGGTGATCTTGATGCTGATACTGTTGATGAAGACGGTGGTGGGGGATGAAGGCGGTGGTGGGGATGAAGACGGTGGTGGGGATGAAGGCGGTGGTGGGGATGAAGGCAGTGGTGGGGATGATGGCAGTGATGAAAATCTTTTCTTTCCTCTTCTGCCTTCTACGCCAATTCCTTCTACGCAAGTAGTTCTTTGGATCTGAATAATATCAGTTCAATTATATGAAACTCATGGTCACTGGGATCTAGAATTGTGAAATAATTATTTATGTAAAAAGTAGTCATCATGGCTGCATATCACTTTGTAATCACATCTCTAGTTGCGAATAAGACTACCTAGATATTTATTATCAACTGATCACCATCTAAAATAAACACGGGAACGTGGCTATTACGTAGTGACTTGGTTTAAAACACATAGTTACAGTTTTCTTATGATTTTCTTACAATTTGGTTTGGATATATTTTGCTAAATCTAACAAGGGAACCTTGTGTAATACTGATCGAGTAGGAGGAAGAGAAATTAATTGCTACAATTTTCTTACATTTATAGCAATATGGTCAAAAGCAAGCGCACTCATTACACATATATAGACAATTGAGTTTAAGTATGAAATGGAAATCGAATCAGTGTCCTGTTATAGTTTTAATGGAAACATAATGACTATATAAACTGTATTTCATTTTGGTAAAAAACCTATGGTAAAAATTAGCTAGCAAAAATACAATAGATCTCCAACAGTTTATTATCAAGATTAATATTTTACTTACTTTCTTGCATTCTAGTCTTGATTGAAGTGCTTGTAGATGTGGATGGCTTCTCCGATGCCTATTAAATAAAAAGATAATAAGTAAACATAAGATTTACACATCTGTATTTCTTTAATCTTTTAAGTGGCATGTAGTACTTGTATCAGCAAATATTACAACAATTATAGGTTACTTATAGACCCAAAATAGAGTCTACTATAGTTCTAGTACAGTGTCAACAACACCTCTAATAGATGTAGGCCTTACTAGCATCATTAACATTGAAGGAGTTGACATAACATGCATGCGTAGATCTACATATAGCCCTGGCATGGTACATAGCCATGAATCTAGGACTAGGAAATTAGTCCAATATGCATGGACCATGGTAGGTGATAGGTATTGACTGACACTGCTTCTATCATACTCTTTGGATAGCTATCTTTGGTTTATAAATACTAAAATAGCTTAAATAAATGCTTTCCTACCCAATAATATCGACACAATGACAATTTTATTTAGATATTTATAATTTTATTTATATTCACTATCATTACCTACCTGCAAATCTGCATCTGCTTCCATTGTAATATACTTTGTACACTTTAACTTTGTCGTTTTGTTTTCTTTTCACTGTTTATATTTACATAGAAACAGCACCATAGTTACCAATTTGCCTACAGTACACATACTTTTTAAATATCGCGATGTATTTGAGAACGTGACACCGCAGTTTTACGTGGTACCGCCCACATTTTCTGAGAGCGCTCAGGGCCACATTCTGCCGAATCAGGGGTACAAGCAGCTCCGTGTCCACGAGAGCTGTTGCACTAAAATTACTGTCCATGATAGTCACACGCACCTGGGCCGACCCGATGTGGCTGCTCATCCGCCACTCTTGCCTTCATTGTTTTCCACTTGAAACAGTCTTTCTTGTAGTGTCCTGGTTTCTTGCAGTAAAACACAACCCACAGGAATGGAATAGATTCATTGGGTTTCTTTTGAGCTATGACAACATTTTATACCTTAGCAAATATTGATGAGCAAAATGCAGTCCCACCCAAGTTAGTTTGCATACGTACTCCCGAAACCACCAAACCAAACCTAACCAGTAATCAAAACAAAGCTCTTCAAAAATTAGCTAAAGACAAGACGATTATTATCCTACCAGTGGATAAAGGTAGAGCTACTGTGATTTTAGACAAAGAGGATTACCAGCAGAAAGTAAACAACATGTTGTCAGATGACAAAACCTATGCCACGTTGACTAAAAGACCCAACCCCAAGTTACAAGAGAAATTTATAGGCATTCTTACTAGACTGTTAAAGGAAGGTAAAGATTACTGAAGCACAGAAAAGATTCCTATACCCGACCTCTGAGAATATCCCACGCCATTATTGTACCCCCAAAAATACATAAGAACAATGTACCAATTAGACCAATAGTGGACTACACTGGGTCAATAATGTACCTAATATTTCAAGGAGTATGGCAGACATTCTTTCTCCATTAGTTTAGCAAAAACAAAACACCATGTACAAAATTCCAAGGAATTGGTGGAAAGTTTACAACACATAGTAGTTGAAAAAGAAGAAATCTTAGTATCTTTTTATATGTTGTAGCCCTGTTTACCAACACCCCAATAGAGAAAGCATTAGACATCATCAAAAAATAAACTAATGAATGACAGCAAACTCAGACAAAGAACTTTACTCACAGTGTCGGACATAATGGAGTTATTGAGTCTAGTGCTGACCACAACCTATTTCAGTTTCAATGACACTTTATATCAACAAAAGTTTGGTACTGCAATGGGCAGTCCGTCTCCCCAATAGTGGCCAATTTGTTCATGGAACACCTAGAACAGACAGCCATAGCCACAGCAGAATTAGACATTGAACCCATATGGTGGAAACGGTATGTGGATGATGTATTGGCTAAGATTCCCATAGGAAAAGTTGAGCGACTTAATACTCACCTCAACCAAGTAGACTCCACATACAGTATTGTTTTCACACATGAATGCTTGGACAACAACAGCATACCTTTCCTGGACACGCTCATCTCTGTAAAAAGAAGATGGCCACTTGAAGACAAGAGTGTACAGGAAGAGCACCCATACGAACCAATACCTTAACGTTAATTCACATCACCCTACCATACACACGTTAGGAGTTGTGAGGACATTACTGGATAGAGCAGAGGTCATAGTATCCGAGGAAAAAAGATGGGGGAAACTGAAGTGAATAACATCACAGAGGCTCTCAGTATCTGTAACTACCCCAAGGGTACGGTTTCAGGAGGTAAAACGCATGAAGGCGTCAATTCAGAAGGGCAAAAAGGAAGACAACTAGTGATGCTAATCGAGCCAAATCCAGAGGTATGGTAGTCATTCCGTATATCAAAGGACTATCAGAGAGGATGGCTAGAACACTCAGAGACCATAACATCAGTACTGCCTTTAAACCATACAAGATCCTGAGAAACATTTTGGTCCCCACAAAGGATAAAATCAAGCCCAAAAGAGATATGTGGTTGTGTGTATAAGATTGGGTGCAGAAACTGTGACAGTGTGTACGTTGGTGAAACAGGGAGGAAACTAGGTACTCGTGTGGCAGAACACCAAAAAGGTGTTGAAGAACATACTAACAGTGGAATACGCACCAGAGCCACCCGTTTGTCATCTGCAAGTGACTTGCACAAATCCCGCCATCACAGATCACATGGCCAATATGAACCATATTCCTGACTGGGACAGCATGAAGCCCATCAGTCGTGAGTCCAATATTAGAGACAGACAGATCCGGGAAGCGATCGCTATAAGGAAAACATAAAAAGACAATGAACCGATGAAGGTGCATACACCTTATTGCACGCATATGACACTACTGTAGCCATGGGCGGCTCGCAGGAACAGCCCCCGCGCCCCTTTGGACACTGACGTCAAATCCTGCCATCATGTGTGACGTCAGCTTGAAAAAGACTGTCTGACAGACAAGGTCGAAAATATTTGCTAAGGTATAAAATGAGTGGGTTTTCAAAATAAATGTCACAACCCACAGGGCTTCCTCGGTGGAAAACTGAACTGGTGCATGGCACCAGGGATTGAACTGGCACTGCCGACGATGGTCATCTTGGCCACGTCATCTTGGAGCTTTTAACAGTACTGGCCATGGCTGATAGTGTCTCCCTCACGGTCGGTTGGTCTGACGACAGAGGAGCAACCTCTCTGATGTCCATTGGCTCCTCCTACTGAGTACCTTTCCTCTGGATCCACTGGCGACAACGCTGCATCGCCCATTCATCAATGCCATATGCATGGCTTCATTCACCACCACAAGTTGAGGATCATGACTGAAGACCCTGTCTTTTAATCTTCCGTTGCTTAGATCACCCATGTACCTGCAGGTCAAGCTTTCCTCCGTGTTTCTGTCTCGCGGTTGCGGATGCGCGAGATCAACAGCCTTGGTGAATCTGCTGTTGAAGCGAGGCACATCTTCTCGTTTTGTTTGCTTTGTCACTCACAGCTCTTCCTTCAAAACATTTGCCTCGTCTGGGCCAAAAAACGCTTGCTGTATGTGGCCACATAAAGCATGAGTTACGACCACCTGAGGTACTGCTGCTGCCTGCTGTCTCTCATAAGATTCCACCTCCTCAAGGGAGATCTTCTAGTGCCGTCCGCTGAACCAGCTTCCGGAGATACTGGTCGACGTCTCTTCCTGCCGGCACCCGGAAGACTGCAGATCCCAACGCAGCCAGCACCGGATCTCTCGGAGGGATGATCTATCACACGAGCTGACTTTCTCTTTTGCTCGCTGACCCAAGTGTCGAGTGTCCTCACTTAGAGATTAGCAGCAGCTTGTTGTTGGTTTTGTTGCTGTTGCTGTTGAATGACTGCTAGCTGCTGCTGATGCTGGTCCAATATGGATTGTATGTTAGGATCCATCACTGCGGTAAATGTATCCTCATGTCCTTATTATAATCCTTCATGGGCCGCGTTGGGTGCCAAATTGTAACGGTTGGTTGAGCCACTTTTACATTGGCATATCTTTGGGTTCTTTGTTGGGGCGCCACCCTCCTCTGATTATTTTCACAGGAGGGAGAAGCCATTTCTTTTGATTAATTAAACTTTAATGTCATTTGTAGTGTAAGCAAAGCTAGAGTAGGTGGCCAAGGCGGGTGGATTTTAGCATCCATCCCAATTAGTGAGGCAATTAAGAAATAAGTATTGCCTTGGGCATAGTTGGGGTTCGTTCTCGTGCTACATGTTCTCCGTGTGTTTAACATTCTTTGCCCTTACGCCGTGTTTGCTTGGAAAAGAGGACCAGGAAGTTGTTGTCGTGTTTGCAAGCAACAAAACATTCAGTTTAGCTTTGGAAGTGGTAGCGAACACTTAGTAGGGAACTAGCACCCTCGAATCTTTGCATTTGGGGCCCCTTTCACTGTCTAAACTCACACCAATTGAAGGTGGACATTCGTGCGTACATTTGTATGTGTGTGTGGTCACCTTTATTTGGTATTTACATTGCACGCGGATTACGAGGCTTGCTGTTGCCAGCATTGGTGCAAAAGTCCCTCCCGAGGCGAGGACGAAAATCCAAACTGGAGGTAGCCTGGTAAAAGTATCAGTCCACCTACGTGAATATCAAAACAACTGGATAGTGCACGGGGTTTTGTAAGCACCCCACAGGTTTGTACAATTACTCATTTTATTGTATAAGATTTATTTGCAGGTCTAGCAAGTCAAAAAAAGCTTTACAATATATTTCATTCCATACAAACGTCCAAAACACAAGCATTCAAACTTCAAACATAGGCATCAATTTAGAACAAGTATACAGAATCCAGCATCACGAATCAAGAATACTCTAGAGCAACCCAGAAGATGGAAATATACCAATTCCACAAGCCTTTGTCAGCAATATCTCTGTCCACATTAGTTTCCTAGTTAAAACTGGTAACGTAACGACTATTACCCTGCCACGACTTACGTTGGCAGTTTATTAAAAAAGCTTATCAAATGTTCTAAACACACTTGTTCTATAATTAGTATATTTGCCAACAGCCAGTCTAGTTTGCTCTTGATAAGAGCCACACGCATCACAAACCTGATAAATTTTGGCTTTACAATCTAAGTGAGAACATAACATGCTCTACTTTATAGGCCATCTCTTTACAACATGGTAATTATGGTACTAGTAATATTTATGATGCAGCAAATTATGCTTCAGAAATCACATCAAAACAAGTTGACAGAAATACTTACTATGGTAATTCTTATGGAAATGAGAATATGAATGCTAGGCTTATACCAAATGATCCGGCATATAATGATATGTATAATCAACCATTTCATAGGAGAAAATATAAAGAGCCAAAACATTTTGATGGCTGCAAAATAGAATGGTGTGAGTATTCACAACATATTTTGAGCATTGCTGAATATAATGGTTGGTCTAGATATGAAATGGCTGAATACTTAAATTTAGCATTTGATGGACCTGCTTTAAGATATTTAAGTGAATTTTCCTATACTGTCTTAAATGATTTTGATTTATTAATTTATGAATTGTTTCGCAGGCATGATCCAACTCAAAAGGTGGAAGTCTGGAAAAAGTGAATTTAAGAATAGGAAAAGGGAGAATAATGAATAATGTTTTAAACATTTTCAAGAACTTAAAAAAGAATGACTTCTAAAAAGCATATCCATGCATACTAACAATGGATTTTGGACACTTTTATTTATCTGGCTGTTTGTGCAAGAATTTAGTTAGTTGATAAATTAGTGACCCCACCAAGACAGGAAATGATAATTCCTGGTAAGATGCATCATACAAACACTACACACATTTGGGCGGATGTGGTATAATTGGTTTTTGGTTCATGGGAAAAGTCTAAAAACTTAGTTGTAGCCAAAATAGTTGTTGATGCAAAATCAGATATAGTACCTATTAGGGGGATAAATCCTTCACATAAGGCTATAAGTATAAGTGCTGGAAATTACATTGCTAAAATTCAAACTATCAATGAAAATGATATCGATGCATTTTAAAATACAGAGTATGATACAAATATAGAAACACAATGTAATATTGAAAGTTCCAAAACTATTGATATTCCTGATCATCTTAAACCTATGATAGAAAATCTATCAACTAGTTTAAATGATGAACAAAAAGGAGGAAATAAAACAAATGATCTGTAAGTATGCTGATTGTTTTGTCGGACCAGATGGCAAAATAGGTTTAACTGATGGAGTGACACATCATATCGATACAGGAAGTAGTAAAGCCATGAAGCTCAGGTATAGGGAACCGCCATTACATATGAGAGCTAAGGTGGATGAAGCGTTGAGGAAATTAGAGGATCAAGGGGTGATTGAGGATTCTAATTCACCTTGGAGTTTCCCAATGGTCGTTGTGGCCAAGAAACAAACAGGGAAATTAGAATGTGTGTGGATTTCAGACGTTTAAATGATGTAACAGTAAATCTGCTCAGAACATGCCTCAGATTAGATCTTGTCTCGATTGTCTCTCAGGCGCTAAGTTGTTCTCTATGCTTGATTTAGCATAGGGATACCACTATATTGGCCCTAAGTTTTAGAGTACTTTCTATGATCAAAATCGCATGTCGAGACTGCTAATGACGCCGTCTACTAAGTTATGTCACACCCAACAGTTCTACACTTATTAGCTGAGACTACTTTCTTGAATATCAATCTTGGGGATCAATCTGTCAATAACGCCGCATGGCCAATCCGTATAAAGATAGTAAAATCTTTCATTCATTATTTAATTTGACAAAGGGTGTATATGCGCAAAAAATTATGCATGTATGGTTCATTTTATTACTGTTCAAATAAATCGAGCATAAAATCTTTATGACAAGTCATACAATTATTATACTCATGTGGGAGATATAGAATGCAATGTAGATTCTTATTTGCACACTTCCAACTGAAATTATGTTACATTTTGTAAAAAAATATCTATCAAAGTGTTGCCAGTTTTTATTTGTACAATCTGTGCAAACTCTTTTAGAACTGCTTTTCTATGATAAACATATCCAACAGTCATTAACATTGGGTACCTGCTCATTATCATAATTTATGCACATATCTACTCACCTGTCAAAATATGGCTACTCTACCAGCAATTTAGGATACTACAATCTGCGGCGACCTCTGTTAGAACTACTTTCTATAAGAAAAACATTTGCACAAGTCATTAACATCATCGGTACCCGCTCATCAAATCTCACCAGCTATAAAAATAAAAAAGAATATTTGAAATATATGTTTTCATTAAAAGATTTATATATCATGACAAAGATGAATTTGTTAGTAACACGAATACATAATTGATTTTCATTTTTCATTGGATCTTCCATTTGATTTTCCATTTGGTGTGGCTCACAGTAGTATAGAGGGGGGCTTAGGTCAACCTCATTAAAAAAAAAACTTTTATTAAGAAACCCCTATTTAAAAAAAGGCCCCAA
>JAGTTF010000512.1:0-17500 GCA_019095985.1 Streblospio benedicti
ATTAAAAAGGAATTAAAAATTTTGGGGTAGAGTTCTGATTTGAGTAGAATTTGAATAGTATAAATTGGAGAGAGTAGGGAAAAGAATAAACAAAAATGGGGGGTAGTGGGGAGTGGAGAGAAAGAGGGTAGTGAAAGTAGGGGAGGGAGAGTAAAAAAAACCTATAAAAATGGAGAAAAGAATAGAGAGATTGTGAAATGCTTGAATAGAAAAAAGTAGTAGAGTAGAAAAAAAATAATAAAAGGAGCAGGTAAAATTTCATAAAGGGGCAGAGCAGAAAGAAAGAATAGAAAGGGAAAGAGAGAGTGAAAAAAATAGAATAAAAAAAGGAGAGAGAAAATAAAATAAAAAATTGGGTTAAAAGAAAAAGAATAAAATTAGAGGAGAATAGAATAAAAGGATTGAGCCGAGAGAATTTAAAAAAAAATAAAAAAGGAGTAGAATAATAGAATAGAATAAAATGGAAAAAGATTAAAAAAGTAGTAGAATAGAGTAGAGTAGAGTAGAAAAAGAGCAGCAGAGTCAAACACAAATGGGTAGAGTAGGAACAGAACAGAATAAAAAAATAGAGTAGAGCAGAGGCGGCAGAGTGAAAGCTGATAAATGGAGCAAGGCAGAACAAAAAACGGAGTAGAGTAGAGAGCAAAGAATGAAATCGAAAACGAGTAGCGTGGAGTATATCACTAGAGTAGAAAAGAATAACAGAAAAATGGAGTAGAGTACAGTGGAATGAATAGAATAGAATAAAATGGAGTAGGGTAGAGTAGAGTAAAAAGCAGAATAGAATAGAATAAAAAATAGAGTAAAGTATAGTAGATAGACAAGGTAAGAGTAGATTAAAAAAGAGTAGTTTTAACGTACAGTAGAATAGAAAGAAATGAATTGGAGTGAGTTAAAGTAGAATAGAATAAAATAAAGCCAATAGAGTAGATCGTTTATTTGTGTCTCATACCAGAAAAAGAATAAAACATATATATAGAGAAAAACAATTATGAAAAAACAGAGAAGAGTAGAATACCCATAAAGAGAAATAACAGGAAAAAAAGTAGATTATTAGAAAAAAATATTAAAAATATTTAATTTATAGAATAGAATAAAACCTTTGTAGGCTAGGCTGACTACAAACATATTAGAATAGAATAAATTTCAATACAGTAGAATAGAATAAAAACAAGTGGAGTTGAGTAAAGAATAAACATAAGAAAAAATAAAAAGTTTTAAGAATTGGATTTTATAAGAATGGAAAAATTATTACAGACACTAAGATAGAGAAAGAGTAGATAGAAAAAAAACGAAATATAAAGGGCAGAATCAACAAATGGAAAAATCTTCTACTACATTTTTGGAAGATAAAGATTCATATCAGAATAGAATAAAACGTCCAGAGAATTGAATAGAATAAAAATGAAGAAATAGTAGAGCAGAATACACAGAATAGAACAAAAAAAGAATTTTACATAATTTTCAGTACCAAAACCATTTTGAAGAGCAGAGAAGAAACAAAGAAACAGAATGGATAAAAGAGAAGAGCAGAGCGAACGATCAAATGTCCTCTTGCCTGAGTAGAGTAAAAAAATCTTCCAGAATTTATTTTTTGTTTCAGAATAGACCTGTTTAAAATGGAGTAGAGTAGAGTCAAAAAGTCCAGTCATATTTGTTCGGAATATCAATACATTTTAGAAAAAAATTCGAGACTTTAACTGACAGAGAATGGATTAGAATAGAATGAAAAATGGATCTCCATAGTAGATCAGAATAGAATAAAAATACATATCCATAGGCACAGAGCAGAAAAGGGGCCATCAGAATAAAACTCCTATAACAGAGCAGAACAGTTTTGTATTGAAACCGGAAGAAAAAAATGGAATAGAAGAAAGAACAGAATAGAAAAATTAGAACATTTTAGAGGAGATATCCAGAATGAAAGAACGCAAATGGAGTAGAGTAGAGCTGCCATTGAACTGGAATAACGCAGAGCTGAGAGCAAAAGGGCCCCGCAGAGCAGAGCAGAATGTTCAACACCGGAGCCAACGAGAAGAATACAGATACAAAAACAGAGCAAACGAAAACGGATCAGAGTAGAGAAGGAGAGGGCAGAGCCAGAACAAAATGTGGTAGAGAGAGAAGAATATAATGGGGATGGAATAAAAAAAATAGAACAGAAAAGTAAAAGAGCAGAACAGAAAGAATAAAAAACAGAATGGAGTAGATTAGAATAAAAAAAAGAATGAACAAATGGAGTAGAGCATAATAGAGCAGAGCAAAAAAGAATGGAAAAAATAGAGAAAGTAGGAAGAGTATAGTAGAGTAGAATAGAGGACAGAATAGAACAAAACGGAATAGAGTAGAGTAGAAAAAGATAGAATGAAAAATGGAAAAAAATGAAAGTAAAGATAGAGTAGAGTAGAATGAAAAGAATACAAATGGAGTAGATTAGAATAGAATAGAGCAGAAAGAAGAGAATAAAGTAGAGCAGAGTAGGGTAGAGTAGAGTGGAGTAGAGTTAACAGAATAGAACAAAAATAAAAGATAGAGAGTAGAAAAAGATAGAATGAAAATGGAGTAGAGTAGAGTAGAGAGAGAAAAAATAAAAATGGGTAGATAGAGAAGAATAAAATGGAGAAGAAAATGTAGTAGAATAAAAAGAGAATAGAATAAAAAAGATGGAGAGTAGAGTAGAATTGAAAGAATAAAAATAAGCACAAAGATTAAAGTAGAACAAAAAGTATAGATTAGAATAGAAGAATAGAATAAAAAATGGAGTGGAGTAGAGTAAAGCAGAAAAAAAGTTTTAAAGTAATGAGGAGAGTAAATAGACGAAATTAAAACGTAAGTAGAGCAGAATAGAGCAGAACGGAACAAACAGAAAAAAATGGAGTAGAATAGAGTAGAATGAGATTAGAGTGGAGCAGAGTGCAGTATAAAAGAATAGAATAAATGTAGTAGAGTAGAGTAGAACAAAATATAACAAAAAAATGGAGCATGTAGAATACAGTAGTGTAGAGCAGAATAGGGGTAGAGTAGAATAATGGAATAGAGCAGAAAAGAATAAAAATGGAGTAGAGTAGATTAAAATAAAATTGATTAAAGGAGAATAGAGAATAGTAAATTAGAGCAGAGTAGAATAAAATGGAGTGGAGTAGAGTAGAAAAGAAAAAAATTAAAATGGAGCAGAATAGAGTAGAATAGAATAAAATTGAATAGAATAAAAATGTAGTAGAATAAAATAGAACAGAGTAGAAGAAGAGCAAAAAAATAAAAAACAAATGGAGTAGAGCAGTAGAATAGATTAAAAGTAGAATAGAATAAACGAAGTAGAGCAGAGTAGAGTAGAATAGAAAAAAAAAATACAAAATGCAGAGTAGAGAAAAAGAACAGAAGCAAAAATCGAGTAGAGTAGAGAAGGGTAGAATAAAGAATAGAAATGGAAGAATAGAGTAGAAAAAGCAGAATAAAAAATGAAGTAGAGTAGAATAGAATAGAATGATGAAATAGGAGCAGAAAAGAGAAGAATAAAAATGGATTAGAAAAGAGTAAAAAAAGAAAAGATAAAAATGGAGCAGAGTAGAATAGAATGTACAGTGGGAGTGGAAAAGAAAAAAAAGAAAAAAAATGGGAGTAGAGTAGAGTAGAATAGATTAGAAAAATGGAGAAAGTAGAGTATACAGAATAGAATATCCTTTGGAAAAAGTAGAGAAGAGCATTATAGAATAGAAAGAAACGGATAGAGCAAGTAGAGTGAAACAGAATAGAAAGAATAGAATAAAAATGAAGTAGAGAAGCATAGTAGACAGAATGGTGTAGATAAAAAAGAGTAGAGTAGAGAAAAGTAGAAAAGAACAAAATCGGAGCTTGAAATGAATGAATAGAATAGAAAATGGAAAAGAGTAGAACATAAGTGAAAGAACAAAATGGAGTATCTAGAGAAAAGACAGGAATAAAAAAAAGTAGTCTGGAGAAGAGAATAGGTTGAAGCAGAATAAAAAAGCAGAATGCTAGAAAAAAATTTAGTAAAGGGTCCAGATGTTGCATAGAATAGAATAAATCCTTCAGCATTGAACAGAGAATAAAAGAGGATAAACCAGACCAGAATAAAAATTCTTGTTGGCAGAATAAAATTGAGTATAGTAGAGTAGAAAAAGAGTGTTCACCAAAAAATGGAGTAGAATGGATAGAAAAGAATGAAAAAAAAAGATAGAGTAGAGCAGAGTAGAATAAAATGACGATTAAGAGCAAAAAAGCAATAGAATAAAATAGAATGGAATAGAATGGAAAGGAGTAGAGTAATGGTAGAGTAGAGTAAAATACAAATGAAAGGATAGAAATAGAAAAGATAGAAATGAAAAGTAGAGTAGAATAGAATAGAATAGAACAAAATAAAATATAGAGTAGAGAAGAAGAATAGAATAGAATAAAAAAGAGAAAAGAACAGAAAAGTAAAAGAGTAGAGTAGAATAAGAATGGAGTAAACTAACGTGGAGTAGAATAGAATAAAATATAATAAAAAAAAGTGGAATGGAAGATAGATAGAGTAGAATAGAATTGTTTATTTGTGAAGTCTCAGACCAGATTTAGAGTAGAAAGATAAAACATATATATACCCTAAAAGAATTATGAGAATTGGGAGAGTAGAGTAGACCCAGAGACAATAACAGATAAAGAATAGAATGGAATAAAATAGAGTAGAATTGAATAGAATAAAATGAAGAATAAAAGACCTTTGTCAGAATAGAATACAAAAAAAAGATTTCTAGAGTAGAAAAGAATAGAAATGGTTTGAGCAGAATAGAATAGAATAAAATAAAATAGAAGTAAAGTAAGTTTTAAGAAGAGAATAAAAATAAAACAAAAAATACCAGATTACAGACAGTAAAGAAAATAAAATAGAAAAGAATAGATAGAATAGAATAAAAAAGAAGAGTAGTAGAGTAGAATAGAATAAAAATGAATTAGAGTAGAGACAAAGTAGAATAAACATAGAAAAAAATGGACGAAGAGTTCACAGTAAAGTAGATTAGAATAATATAAATTCTATCTTTAGAGTAGAATAGAATAGAATAAAATGGAGTACCAAAACCATTTTTTGAAGTGTTAGAGCAGAATCTAAAATAGAATATTATTAAAATAGAAAGCTAGAATAGATTAATAAACCAGAATAGAATAAAAATCCATTAGAGTACTTTTAGAATAGATTAGAATAAGCAGAGTGCAGTATAAAAGAATAGAATAAAATGTAGTAGAGTAGAGTAGAATAAAAAATAATAAAAAATGGAGCAGTGTAGTGTACAGTTTAATAGAGCAGAGTAGAAGAGAATAGAATAGAATAGAAGTAGATTAGAAAAGAATAAGAATAAAAATGGAGTAGAGTAAGAAAATAAAATAAAATAAATAAGAACAGAGAATAGTAAATAAGAGCAGAGTAGAAAAAAAATGGAGTGGAATAGAGTAGAAAAAAAAATTAAAATGGAGTAGAATAGAGTAGAATAGAATAAAATGGAATAGAATAAAAAATGTAGTAGAATAGTTAGAGCAGAGTAGAGAAGAAGAAAAAACAAATGGAGTAGATTTAAGTAGTAGATTAAAGTAGATTTAGAGGAGTTTAGAATGAGAAGTAGAATAGAATAGAATAGAAAAGAACACAAATGCAGTAGTGTAGAGTAGAGCCGAGAAGAATAGAATAAAAAAGAGTAGAGTAGGGTAGAGTAGAGTAGAATAGGACAGAATATGGAATAGATAGAGTAGAAAAGATAGAATGAAAATGGACTAGAGTAGAGTAGAATAGAATAGAATGAAAATGGAGTAGAGTAGAGAAGAATAAAAATGGAGTTAAGTACAAAAGAGTAAAGTAGAACAGAAAAGATAAAAAATGGAGCACAGTAGAATAGAATAAAATACAAATGGAGTATAGTAGAATAATATATAATAAAAAAACTGAGTGGAATATAGTAGAGTAGAATAGAATGGAATAAAAATGTAGTAGAATAGAGTAGAGAAAAGTAGAATGGAATAAAACAGATCATAGCAGAGTAGAATAGAACAGAATACAAATGGAGTAGAGTAGAGTCGAGTAGAGTAGAACAGAATAGAATAGAATGGAGTAGAGGAGAGTAGAATTGAATAGAATAAAATGAAGTATAGTAGAGTAGAATAGAATAGAATAAAAAAGAGAAGAGTAGAGTAGAGTAAAAAAGAATAGATGTGGAGTAGACTAGAATAGAATAAAATAAAATAGAATAGAGTAGAATAGAAGTGAAGAGAATAAAAATGGAGTAGAGTAGAATAGAGTAGAATAGAATAAAAATGAAGTAGACTAGAATAAAAATGGAGTAGAGTAGAGAAAAGTAGAATAAAATAGAATAAAAATGGAGTAAAGTTCTAGCATAGAGTAGATTAGAATAGGATAAATTGGAGTAGAGTAGAATAGAATAGAATAAAAATGGAGTGGAGTAGAGTAAAGCAGAGTAGAGTAGTTTAAAGTAGAGTAGAGGAGAGTAAAATAGAATCATATAAAAATGGAGTAGAGTAGAATAGAGTAGAGTACACTAGAATAAAATGGAGTAGAATAGAGTAGAACAGATTAGAATAAGCAAAGTGCAGTATAAAAGAATAGAATAAAATGTAGTAGAGTAGAGCAGAATAAAATATAATAAAAATGGAGCATTGTAGTGTACAGTATAATAGAGCAGAGTAGGATAGAATAGGAATGGAGTAGAGTAGAAAAGAATAGAATAGAAATGGAGTAGAGTAGATTAAAATAAAATTGATTAAAGTAGAATAGAGGATAGTAAATTAGAGGTGAATGGAATTAAAATGGAGTGGAGTAGAGTAGAATAAAACAAAAATTAAAATGGAGTAGAATAGAGTAGAATAGAATAAAATTGAATAGAATAACAATGTAGTAGAATAGAGTAGAGTAGAGTAGAAAAGAGTAGAGTAGAGTAAAATACAAATGGAGTAGAGTAGGGTAGATTAAAGTAGAGTAGATCAGTTTAGAGTAGAGTAGAGTAGAATTGAAAAGAAATGGAGTAGAGTATAGTATAATAGAATAGAATAAAAATAGAGTAGAGTAGAGAAGGGTAGAGGAGAGGAGAATAGAGTAGGGTAGAATAAAAATGAAGTAGAGTAGAATAAAGATGGAGTAGAGTTGAGTAGAGTAAAATAGAATAAAAATGGAGTAGAGTAAAGTAAAAAAGAATAGAATAAAAATGGAGCAGCATGGAGTATAGTAGAGTAGAAAAGAATAGAATGATAATGGAGTAGAGTAGAGTAGAATAGATTAGAAAAATGGAGTAGAGTAGAGTATAATAGAATAGAATAAAAATGGAGTAGAGTAGAGAAGAGCAGAGTAGAATAGAAAAAAATGGAGTCAAGTTGAGTAGAGTGAAGCAGAATAAAATAGAATAAAGATGGAGTAGAGTAAAGTATAGTAGACAAGATAAGAGTAGCATAGAAAAGAGTAGTGTACAGTTGAGTAGAATAGATAGAATGGAATAAAATGAAATAGAGTAGAGTGGAGTAGAGTAGAGTAGAATAGAATAAAAATGAAGTAGAGTAGAGAAGAAAAGACTAGAATAAAAATATAGTAGAGTAGAATAGAATAAAGATGAAGCAGAATAGAGTAAAGTAGATTAGACTAGAAAAAAATTTAGTAGAGTAGAATAGATTGCATAGAATAGAGTAAAATAAAGTATTGTAAAGAGGAATAGAGTAGATTAGAATAGAATAAAAATGGAGTACAGTAGAATAGAATAAGAATGGAGTCGAGTTGAGTAAAGCAGCATAAAAAAGAATAAAAATGGAGAAGAATGGAGTATATTACACAAGAAAAAAGAGTAGTGTAGGGAAGAGTAGAAAAGAGTAGAGTATAAAAGAATAAAAATGGAATAGAGTAGAATGGAATAGAATGGAAATGGAGTAGAGTAAATAGGAGTAGAGTAAAATAGAATAGAATAAAAATGGAATACAATAGAAATGAAGTAGAGTAGAGTAGAGTAAAATAGAATAGAATAGAATCAAAATGGAGTAGAGTAGAGAAGAATAAAAATGGAGTTAAGTACAAAAGAGTAAAGTAGAACGGAAAAGATAAAAATTGGAGTACAGTAGAATAGAATTAAATACAAATGGAGTAGAGTAAAATAAAATATAATAAAAAATGGAGTGGAGTATAGTAGAGTAGAATAGAATGGAATAAAAAAATGTAGTAGAATAGAGTAGAGAAGACTAGAATGGATTAAAACGGAGTAGAGTAGAGTAGAATAGAACAGAATACAAAAGAGTAGAGTAGAGTAGAGAGTAGAACAGAATAGAATAGAATGGAAGTAGAGTAGAGTAGAATTGAATAGAATAAAATGAAGTATAGCAGAGTAGAATAGAATAGAATATAAAAGAGAAGAGTAGAGTCGAAAAGAATAGAAGTGGAGTAGAGTAGAATAGAATAGAATACAAATAAAATAGAGTAGAGTAGGTTAGAGTTAGAAGTGAAGAGAATAAAAATGGAGTAGAGTAGAATAGAGTAGAGTAGAGTACAATAAAATAAAATTGCAGTAGACTAGAGTAGCGTAGAGTAGAGTAGAATAGAATAAAAATGGAGTAGAGTAGAGAAAAGTAGAATAAAATAGAATAAAAATGGAGTAGAGTTCTAGCATAGAGTAGATTATAATAGTATAAATTGGAGTAGAGTAGAATAGAATACAATAAAATTGGAGTGGAGTAGAGTAAAGCAGGGTAGTGTAAAGTAAAGAAGAGGAGAGTAAAATAGAATCATATAAAAATGGAGTAGAGTAGAATAGAGTAGATTAGAATAAGCAAAGTGCAGTATAAAAGAATAGATTAAAATGTAGTAGAGTAGAGTAGAATAAAAATAAAATAAAATGGAGCAGTGTAGTGTACAGTATAATAGAGCAGAGTAGAATAGAATAGAATATGAATAGAGTAGAGTAGAAAAGAATAGAATAAAAATGGAGTAGAGTAAAATAAAATTGATTAAAGTAGAATAGAGAATAGTAAATTAGAGGAGAATAGAATAAAAATGGATTGGAGCAGAGTAGAATAAAAAAATAAAAATGGAGAAGAATAGAGTAGAATAGAATAAAATGGAATAGATTAAAAATGTAGTAGAATAGAGTAGAGTAGAGAAGAAAAGTGTAGAGTAGAGTAAAATACAAATGGAGTAGAGTAGAATAGAATAGAATAGAAAAAATAGAGTAGAGTAGAGAAGGGTAGAGGAGAGAAGAACAGAGTAGGGTAGAATAAAAAGGGAGTAGAGTAGAATAAACATGGAGTAGAGTTGAATAGAGTAAAATAGAATAAAAATGGAGTAGAGTAGAGTAAAAAAGAATAGAATAAAGGAGTAGCGTGGAGTATAGTAGAGTAGAAAAGAATAGAAAAAATGGAGTAGAGTAGAGTAGAGCGGAATAGAATAGAATAAAAATGGAGTAGGGTAGAGTAGAGTGAAGCAGAATAGAATAGAATAAAGATAGGAGTAGAGTAAAGTATAGTAGACAAGATAAGAGTAGCATAGAAAAGAGTAGTGTACAATAAAGTAGAATAGAAAGAAATGAATTAGAGTAGAGCAGAATAGATAGCATGGAATAAAGTGAAATAGAGTAGAGTGGAGTGGAGTAGAGTAGAAAAGAATAAAAATGAAGTAGAGTAGAGAAGAAAAGACGAGAATAAAAAAAGAGAAGAGTAGAATAGAATAAAGATGAAGTAGAGTCGAGTAAAGTAGATTAGACTAGAATAAAAATTGAGTAAAGTAGAATAGATTGCATAGAATAGAGTAAAAAAAGTAGGGTAGAGAAGATAGAGAGGAATAGAATAAAATGGAGTACAGTAGAATAGAATAAAGATGGAGTCGAGTTGAGTAAAGCAGCAAAGAAAAGAATAAAAATGGAGAAGAATGGAGTATATTAGACAAGAAAAAGGAGTAGTGTAGGGAAGAGAAAAGGTAGAGTAAAAAAGAAGAAAAAAAATGGAAAGAATAGAATGGAAATGGAGTAGATTGAATAGAGAGAACAGAATAGAATAGAATAAAAATGAATAGAGTAGAGGAGAGTAGAACAGAAGGAAATGGAGTAGAGTAGAGAAAAAATAGAAAAAGAACAAAAAATGGAGTAAAGTCGAGTAGAGTAGAGTAGAATAGAATAGAAATGAAGTAGAATAGAGTAGAAAAGAATAGAATAAGAATGGAGTAGAGAAGAAACGAATAAATTAAGAATGGAGAAGAGAGGAGTAGAGTTGAATAGAATAAAGATTCAGTAGAGTTGAGTAGAGTAAAATAGAATAAAACCAGAGTAGAGTAGAATAGAATAACAATGGAGTAGAGTAGAATAGAATAGATTAAAAATAGAGTAAAGTGTAGTAGAGTTGAGTAGAGTAGAGTAGAAAAAAATGGAGTAGACTAACGTACAGTAGAATGGATTAGAATAGAATGAAAATGGAGTAGAGTAGAGTAGAATAGAATAAAAATCGAGTAGACTAGCATAGAGTAGAAAAGGGGGAGTAGAGCAGAATAAAGATGTGGTATAGTAGAGTAGAATAGCATAGGATGAAATAAAAATGGAATAGAGTAGAACAGAATAGAAAAATGAGTAAAATAGAGTAGAGTAGAATAGAAAAGAATACAAATGGAGTAGAGTAGAGTAGAGCAAAAACAGAATAAAAATGGAGAGAATAGAGCAAAAAAAGAACAGAAAAAAATAGAAAAAGAGTGGAGTAGAATAGAAAAAGAATAGAAAAATGGAGTAGATAGAGCAGAAAAGAATAGAATAGAATAAAATGAACTAGAGTAGAGTAGAATAGAACAGAATAAAGAAGAATAAGAGACATAGTAGACATGACAAGAGAAGCATAGAAAAGAGTAGTGTACAATAAAGTAGAATAGAAAGAAATGAATTAGAGTAGAGCAGAATAGATAGCATGGAATAAAGTGAAATAGAGTAGAGTGGAGTGGAGTAGAGTAGAAAAGAATAAAAATGAAGTAGAGTAGAGAAGAAAAGACGAGAATAAAAAAAGAGAAGAGTAGAATAGAATAAAGATGAAGTAGAGTCGAGTAAAGTAGATTAGACTAGAATAAAAATTGAGTAAAGTAGAATAGATTGCATAGAATAGAGTAAAATAAAGTAGGGTTGAGAGGAGTAGAGTATATTAGAATAGAATAAAAATGAAGTAAGTACAGTAGAATAGAATAAAGATGGAGTCGAGTTGAGTAAAGCAGCAAAGAAAAGAATAAAAATGGAGAAGAATGGAGTATATTAGACAAGAAAAAGGAGTAGTGTAGGGAAGAGTAGAATAGAGTAGAGTAGAAAAGAATAAAAATGGAATAGAGTAGAATGGAATAGAATGGAAATGGAGTAGAGTAAATAGGAGTAGAGTAGAACAGAATAGAATAGAATAAAAATGAATTAGAGTAGAGGAGAGTAGAACAGAAGGAAATGGAGTAGAGTAGAGAAAAATAGAAAAGAATAAAAATGGAGTACAGTCGAGGTTAGTAGAGTAGAATAGAATGGAAATGAAGTAGAGTAGAGTAGAGTGAAATAGAATAAAAATGGAGTAGAGAAGAAACGAATAAATTAAGAATGGAGAAGAGAGGAGTAGAGTTGAATAGAATAAAGATTCAGTAGAGTTGAGTAGAGTAAAATAGAATAAAACCAGAGTAGAGTAGAATAGAATAACAATGGAGTAGAGTAGAATAGAATAGATTAAAAATATAGAGAAAAGTGTAGAGATAAAAGTAGAGATAGAAAAAAAACGGAATAGACTAAAAGTAGAATGGAGAATAGAATGAAAATGGAGTAGAGTAGAGTAGAATAGAATAAAAATCGAGTAGACTAGCATAGAGTAGAAAAGGGGGAGTAGAGCAGAATAAAGATGTGGTATAGTAGAGTAGAATAGCATAGGATGAAATAAAAATGGAATAGAGTAGAACAGAATAGAAAAATGAGTAAAATAGAGTAGAGTAGAATAGAAAAGAATACAAATGGAGTAGAGTAGAGTAGAGTAGAGTAGAGTAGAGTAGAGTAGAGTAGAGTGGAATAGCACAGAATACAAATGAAATAGATAGAGCAGAAAAGATAGAATGAAAATGGACTAGAGTAGAGTAGAATAGAATACAATCAAAATGGACTAGAGTAGAGAAGAATAAAATGGACTGCAAAAAAGAGTAGAGTAGAGAACAAAAAAAGATAAAAAATGGACACAGTAGAATAGAATAAAATACAAATGGAGTAGATTAGAATAAAATAGAATAAAAATGGAGTGGAATATAGTAGAATATAATAGAATGGAATAAAAAATGTAGAGAAAGAGTAGAGAAGAGCATAACGGAACAAAATGGAGTAGATTAGAGTAGAGTAGAAAGAACAGAATACAAACAGAGAGAGTAGAGCAGTGGAGAAAAGAATAGAAAGAATGGAGTAGAAGAGAGAATTGAATAGAATAAAAGAATATAGTAAAGTAGAATAGAATTGAATAAAAAAGAGTACAGTGGAGTAGAAAAGAATAGAAGTGGAGAGAGTAGAATAGAATAGAATAAAAATAAAATAGAGTAGAGTAGAGTAGAAGTGAAGAGAATAGAAAATGGAAAAGAGAAGTAGAGTAGAGTACAGAATAGACTAAAAAATAGAGTAGAATAGAATAAAAATGAAGTAGAGTAGAGTAGAATAGAATAAAAATGAAGTAGAGTAGAGACAAGTAGAATAAAATAGAATAAAAGTTGAGTAGAGTTCTAGCATAAAGTAGATTAGAATAGTATAAATTGGAGTAGAGTAAAATAGAATAGAATAAAAAATGGAGTGGAGTAGAGTAAAGCAAAGTAGAGTAGTGCAAAGTAGAGCAGAGGAGAGAAAAATAGAATATTATTAAAATGAAGTAGAGTAGAATAGAGTAGAGTACACTAGAATAGAATAAAAATGGGGTAGAGTAGAGTAGAATAGATTAGAATAAGCAGAGTGCAGTATAAAAGAATAGAATAAAATGTAGTAGAGTAGAGTAGAATAAAATATAATAAAAATGGAGCAGTGTAGTGTACAGTTTAATAGAGCGGAGTAGAAGAGAATAGGAATTGAGTAGAATAGAATAAAAATGGAGTAGAGTAGAGTAAAATAAAATTGATTAAAGTAGAATAGAGAATAGTAAATAAGAGTAGAGTAGAATAAAAATGGAGTGGAGTAGAGTAGAAAAAATTAAAATTAAAATGGAGTAGAATAGAGTAGAATAGAATAAAATGGAATAGAATAAAAATGTAGTAGAATAGAGTAGAGTAGAGAAGAGTAAAATACAAATGGAGTAGAGTAGAGTAGATTAAAGTAGAGTAGAAAAAGCAGATGAGAGGGTAGAATAGAAAAGAAAAAGAAAACGCAAAGTGTAGAGTAGACAAAAAGAAGAATAGAATAAAAAAGAGTAGAGTAGGGTAGAGTAGAGTAGAATAGGACAGAATACATATGGAATAGATAGAGTAGAAAAGATAGAATGAAAATGGACTAGAGTAGAGTAGAATAGAATAGAATGAAAATGGAGTAGAGTAGAGAAGAATAAAAATGGAGTTAAGTACAAAAGAGTAAAGTAGAACAGAAAAGATAAAAAATGGAGCACAGTAGAATAGAATAAAATACAAATGGAGTAGAGTAGAATAAAATATAAAAAAAAAATTGAGTGGAATATAGTAGAGTAGAATAGAATGGAATAAAAATGTAGTAGAATAGAGTAGAGAAGAGTAGAATGGAATAAAACAGAGCATAGCAGAGTAGAATAGAACAGAATACAAATGGAGTAGAGTAGAGTCGAATAGAGTAGAACAGAATAGAATAGAATGGAGTAGAGTAGAGTAGAATTGAATAGAATAAAATGAAGTATAGTATAGTAGAATAGAATAGAATAAAAAAGAGAAGAGTAGAGTAAAAAGAAATAGAAGTAGAGTAGACTAGAATAGAATAAAATAAAATAGAATAGAGTAGAATAGAAGTGAAGAGAATAAAAATGGCGTAGAGTAGAATAGAATAAAAATTAAGTAGACTAGAGTAGACTAGAATAAAAATGGAGTAGAGTAGAGAAAAGTAGAATAAAATAGAATAAAAATGGAGTAAAGAAATTAGAGTAGATTAAAATGTGGATAAATTTTTAGAGCATCTAGAATAGATTAGAAAAAAAATGGAGGGACTTAGAGTAAAGCAGAGTATATAATGTAAAGCAGAGTAGAGGAGTTTTTTAGAATCACATAAAATGGAGTAGATTAGTACAAGAGTAGAACAGGTAGAAAAGAATAAAAATGGAGTAGAATAGAGTAGAACAGATTAGAAATTTTACAAAGTGTGTTTATAAAAAGATAAAGAATAAAAAAGCAGAATAAAGAATAAAAATGGAATAAAAATAATGGAGCATTGTAGTAGAGTAATAAATGGAGTAGAGTAGAATAGAATAAAAAGTAGAGTAGAGTAGAATAGAATAAAATAGAATAGAGGATAGTAAAAAAATAGAATAAAATGGATAGAGTAGAGTAAAAAAAACAAAAAATTAAAATGGAGTAGGTAGAGTATAGTAGTGTAAAATGGTGTGGAAGTGGTGTGGAGTGAAGTAATGTGGAGTAGAAAATAGAGTAGAGTAGAATAAAATAAAATGGAGTAGTAGGGTGATTATCCTTAGAGTAGCTAGTTTTTTATAAGAGTAGAGTAGAAGGAAATGGAGTAGAGTAGAGTATAATAGAATAGAATAAATGTAGAGTAGAGTAAAAGTAGAGATAGAATAGCATTGAAATAAAAATGGAATAGAGTAGAATAAAATAGAATAGAATAAAAATAGAGTAGAATAGAATAAAAGTGGAGTAGAGTAGAGTAAAAAAGAATAGAATAAAAATGGGAAGTAGAGTAGAAAAAGAATGGAGAAGAGTAGAATAGAATAGAATAGAAAAAATGGAGTAGAGTAGAGGTAGAATAGAATAAAAAAGAGTAGATTAGAGCATGCAAATGGAGTAGAAGTTGAAAAAATAAAATGAATTGGAGAGTGAGCAGTGAGAGTAGAAAAAAATTGAAAACGGAAGAGTGAACCTCAAGCAGTAGAAAAATAGAGAGGGAAGTAAAAAAATTAAGAGACAAGAAAACAGAAAGGTAGAATGGAAAAGATAAAAGTGAGTAGAATAGATAGAATAAAATAAAAATGGAATAGAGTAGAATAGAATAGAAAAAAATGGAGTGAAATAGAGTAGAGTAGAACAGAAAAGAATAAAATAGAATGAATAGAATAAAGAGAGTAGATTAGAGTAGAATCAAAAAAATTAGAATAGAGTAGAACAGAGTAGAATAGAATAAAATGAAGTAGAAAGAGGAATAGAATAGATTAGAATAGAACAAAATGGAGTAGAGTAGAATAGAATAAAATGGAGTAGAATAGAGTAAAGAATAGAAAAAGAATAAAATGGAGTAGAAGTAGAAAAAAAGAAAAAAATGGAGGGAACAGAGAGTAGAAAAGAATAAAAATGGAGTGAGAATAGAATAGAATAGAATAAAAATAGGTAGAATAAATAGAGTAGAGTAGAATAGAATAGAATAAAACTGAATGAAATAGAAAAGTAGAGTGGAAGAGTAAAATAGAATAAAAATGGAGTAGAGTAGAGCAGAATAGAGAAGAATCCAAAGATGGAGAAGAGAAAGTGAGAATAAAATAGATGGAGTTAGAGTAGAGTAGAATAGAGTAGAATAGGAACAAGAAGAGTATAAAATGGAGTAGAGCAGAGTAGAATAGAATAGAATAAAAATAAGAGTATAGTAGATGCAGAGTAGAGTAGAATAGAATAGAATGGAGTAGAGTAGAATATAATAAAGCAAATAGAAGTAAAGTAGAGTAGAGTAAAATAGAATAAAAAATGGAATAAAAATACTTAACACAAGAGAAAAAGTTTAGAGTAGACTTACAAGAAAAATAAAATAGATATAAAAAATGGAGTAGAGAAAGAGAAAAAAAAGGTAGAATAGAAAAAATGATTCAATAGAATAGAATAAAAATGGAGTAGAGTTGAAAAGAGCAAAATGGAATTTTATAAAATGGGAGGAGAGGAGAATAGGTGTGGAATAGGAAAAGAAATGTAGTGCATCTTGTCACAGCAAGGTAATATGGGGAGGTGTAACGTTATAGAGAAGAGATAATGGAAAATCATATAAAAATGGAGAAGTGTGGGAGAAGAAGTGAATCAGAATAAGCAGTTTGCAGTATAATGAATAGAATAAATTTTATTCTATAGTAGAGTAGAGTAGAAATATAATAAAAATTTGTATGTTATGAAGTAAGATAAAGAGCAATATTTCTAATAGAATAGAATAGCAATTAACAATCAAAGTAAAAATAATATAATAAAAATGGAGTCGAACAAAATAAGGGCTTTCTTTCATTGTAAAAAGTATTAAACAGAGTAACAGTAAAAGAAATGAGAATAAGAATAAAAAGATGTCAAGCAGAGTAGAATAAAATATAAATAAAAATTTAAAATGGAATAGAGTAGAAATGAATAAAATGGAATGGAGCAGAAAATGTAACTCCCTGTTATGGAGATCCTCAATGGAAATTAGAATAAACCCATGAAGTAGAGGAGAGGAGAATAGAACAAATGGGTCATTATAGAAGGGAGAGTGTAAAAATAGAAAAGAACAAATTATAGTAGAATCTAGTCGCCCTAGAATAGTGCTTAAAAAATAAAAGTACTAGAGTAGAATAAAAGATAAAGTGGAGTTAGCAGAGGTAGATAAATAAACTTTTCTTAGAAGAATAGATGAACCTCGTGGGGTATACTTCAAAAGAAAAGAACAGAAAAAAATAAACTTTAGAGTAGAGGTAAGTAATAGAATAGAATAAAAATTCTGGAACCCCAAAATAAATTAATCAAATACAATAGAATAAAAAATCATTTGTTTGCAAAAGTAAAAAAGACAAGGTAAAGGAGGAAAATGTCGTAAGTGTGCAGTATGGAGTTAGAAAGAAAGAAAGAACCGTCTCTGGCAGGCTAGATGGCGCCTGGATAAAAATAAAATAAGTAGAATAGTGGAGTACACTAGGTAATAAAATGGGTAAAATGAAGTAGAACAGTTACTATAATAAAAATAGAGTATAGTAGAATATAATAAAATGCTCTTAGTAGAGTAGAGCAGAATAAAAAATATAGAATAAAAAAGTAGAGATAGAATAGATTGCATAGAATAATGGTAAAATAAGGATAGAATAGAATGGAGTAAATTAGATTAGAATAGAATAAAAATGGAGTACAGTAGAATAAAAATAAAATGGAGTCAAGTTGAATGAGAGCATAAAAAGAATAAAATGGATTAAAGAATGGAGTATATTAGAACAAACAAAAAAGTAAAATGTGTAGGGAATAGAGTAGAATAAATAAATTGAATAGAATAAAAATGGAAAGAAGAGAGTAGAATGGAATAGAATGGAAGTGGAGTAGAGTAAAAAACAAGTAGAGTAGAACAGAATAGAATAGAATAAAATATGAAGTTTAGAGTAGGTAGAGTAG
>JAGTTF010000513.1:0-13885 GCA_019095985.1 Streblospio benedicti
TAGATCATCCTTGTATCATGATTTTGAATAAAAGAATATTTTATATGGATAATGTTACCCATCTTTAAAAACAACTGCAACATTTACATTTTAATCGGGCAATATTTTTCTCTCAAATTACATTAAATAAAAGTCTGTTCAAAATTTCAAACTTGTGTCAGCAGTTTTCTTGACTTAAGAAAAATTCATCCTTAATAGTGGCGGCCTTCTTGTAAAATAGCGGCCATCTTGAAATTCCAGTTGGGCAAGAGTTGGTAGTGAAAATATATGTTACCTATATTATTTGTCCAAAATATCATGCTATCATTATATGAATGGATTTTTAGCACTTACGTCAGAACTGGCGGCCATCTTGAAAAAATGGCCCCCATCTTGAATTTCACGTGGCTGGGACTTTTTTCTGAAAAATATACCCTGCATACATCATTCATACCAAATTTCATGCTTGTATCATCAACTGAAGTATTCTGGCCAAAAATGGACTTAAGCCGCTCCGCTAGTAACAATGCAATAATAGGCGACATCGAAGAAAAAGATCAATAATATCACAGAAGACAATTTTTACATGGACATAGTCAATTATGTGCATCACTACTATAACATCTTAAGCATGTTTTCTCCAATCATGAATACAGTCAAACAAATTGAACGAAACAATACAGCTCTTAATATGGCACTGATGACTTTAAATCAATATCTCACTGGCCTAGACCACTTAAGCAAAGGTAAACTCTATAATGCCATTGCCAAACCTAACAATATCCATCAAGCCTTGTCCTCCTCCATGAAAAACTCTTCCACATAGTTGTAACAAATTTCATTCTAAACATGAACACAACCTTTTTTATTACACAAAGGCGTTCTGTCATACGTTCATGCACAAAGATGAGAATATAATTAATGTCAAAGTACCCCTAGTGACCATGAATCAAGTCCTAAGAGTATTTTATATACGCAAATATGATATACCCGTCTATTCTAATGCCGATAAGACCCAGATAAAATCGATGAAACTAACATAAAATAAAAATATGCAATTTCAATTTGAATAAAAGGTTTCTTTTGTCTCTAAATGAATACAAGAAATGTGTGGGAAGCAACTTCATTTGCAAGTATCCCTAGTCCATGCTGAGAGGTAGCCACCAGTTAGCCTCTGTAGGTAACAGTTACGTCCTCCCCTTAGTTCGGTCTCCTTGCCCAAGGGAAGATAAATACTGAGCTTTTCATGACAGGAGCTCCATTGTTGCATTCCTTGCCGAGATAGCGTCAGGTTATGCTGCTGTTGTACCACTGACAGGATTGGTGGACTAACATGCACCGCATCAAGCTTCATTTGCACAGTGTTCTCCATAGTTGGGTTTGGCAATCAAGTATTCCTGTGGGTCCAGCTGAGTCGTGGAAGTCATATGGACTTTGAGCCTACCTGCACCATGCCCGTCATGCTACCCCATGTCAACACTTGAATGTGACACTTGAATGTGACTGCTCGTCATGCTGGGTGACTGCTTACTCTCTGCCGGCTGTCCACGAGGTTGTGCCTTCTTCGCATGACGTTCTCTTCTTGAGAGTCATCTCTCCAGTCTTCTGTGTGGTACCCAAACTTATTATTACCAATGCGAGAATGGGCCTAGTCTTTTGTATTTTTGGAAAGGGTTACCCCTGTTATCTGTACCTGAGGGTGAGTTTTGATGAGGAGAGGATGTTCGTGATCTTCGTGGAAACAGGTCTCTGAACATTGAGGATCAGACATTATGGTAGGATCTCAGCAGTTGTAAGTGCACAATGCATATAACCTCGCAAGATCTTGGTCACTCCACCAAACTGTAAGCAAAGTAGAGTCAATCGAGAAAAGTACCCTCATTTACCTGTTAATTTGGGCCACAGCCCAAGACTCACGACGCACCTCTGAATCTGATGACAATGTTCCTCAGTGCACTTCTTGTTTCATCACTGACATACGATGTACAGACTGCTGTCCAACTGTGTCCTACAACCCAGGTTTCACATAGGGCCCCCTTATAGAGAGGACATCGCACCAGTGCTGAAAATAAAGATCTGGGCCTTCACAATGTCACATGAGAACAGGCGATGTGAGGAGCGGTGGCCACTGTTCAATCTCGTCACAAGGAGTGAAGAGGGCCTATTCTGATCGAGAATAGGTTACCATCCCTATATGCTATACGGCAGGCATCTACAACGTAACTGAGACCCTAATGGCCACTTTCAACAATGGTGTAATGGGTACTTATTATTCCTACACATAGCTTAAGGAGAACAACAAGGTGTGTGTAACAAGGTGATCTTACTACCTTCCAGTGAAACCTTTATATGGGTATTCATATGAGGCTCATGCAATCACACAATGGACTTAGCTATTCTGAACAGAGTTTTGTTACAGTACACTGCATGTGGTCTCCTATCAAATTTTTTTTTTTCTTTTCTTTCATGCAATATTCAATAAAGGCTTTTACAAAATAGCAAGTCGTTCTTTTAAAGCTATTTTTAAGTCAACAGTAGTAGGGAGGGCGGGTAAGGGAGATGTCGTTAATCAAATTAATGGCCTTTTTGACAGCTCAAGGTCACCCTACACCGCTCCCCGATAAGGTAGAAGCCGTAAATCATCCCCGCCCGTCAATGACCGCTGGTCAGCGCTGAGTCACCGCCGCCGCCGCCGCGCTAGCTGCTCACATTCTTGCTCTCTCCACGTGATGAGCAAAGTTGTTTACTATTAAATTTATTGTTATTGAAAGAAAACTCGTATCTGGTTTTCGTAATCGCGCGTTTTTAAGTGACAATTCCATTTTATCAGCAATTACCGATTGTAATACATTTCACAGATCCAGTCTTAATTTAGTATGGAACCTACGATTGTTCTAATTTTTTAAACTTCTTAATGTCTATAATTGTATATAATTTTAGCTTTTTGTTTTATCTACGGATATTTATACGTTTTATGCGCGTTAATATCTGAAATAATAATTTCGTTTCCCTTAACTCACTCGTATCCCTCTCACAAACCCCCGCTACTACCCTGTCATAACGTACACCTGGGATAGTACGCTATCGCGGGTGTGGTGGGGTGTGTGGTGGTCAGGGGCGTGTTCATACACCTGTGATTGTTCATGACATTGTTTGAAATACACGAATCTATCTGCACTGTAAATGTATGAATATTTTATATCTACTTAGAACACTTGAAATAAGGGTCATAAAGGGCCATAAAACGTTAGCTTCAATATGAGAATCACGGTTTTATTCTATTGAACAAGGGCCTCATTTTGCAGCTGTTCCCCATGCCTAAAACATTCATAGTCATGTAAATATTGTACACCATAAAGAAATATACTCGTGCTTGGCAGGATTAAACTTTATTAGTATAAGATAAGAGAATGTTTACTTAAATTTGAATACTTTGGCAAATAGCATTAGCTCAAACAACGGCTGGTACCACTAGGTTTTACTGTAGATCAACCACTGGCAAATTCAGGGCCAGGAAGTTGAGTTACGTCTTTCACCACCTGCCCCTACAAAACCATGAGCAACATGCCCATAATCCAAGCCACGAGTCCTCGAGTGCCTACGCCGAGAAGATCAATAGATCCGCTCTTTAGAGAAGAGTGGCACTTAAAATCCAGCTATTTAAACGATCCCTACATCAAACGCCCCGCGGATCTGGGCTCTCCTCAGCCGTAAACCATCCCCCCCCAAATGACAGCCGGGCCGGCCCGCGCGAGAATAAAGCGCTATACGGGAGAAGCGATTAATCACCCGACGACCACCGGCCAGAGGCCGGTGAGCGACGGAGCTATACGGGAGAAGCCATTAATCATCGACGACCACCGGCCAGTTGCCGACGAGCGGCGGATTTATAGGTAAGAAGCCATTAGTCATCGACGACCGTTGGTCAGCGAGCGGCGCGGAGACGGACGGTCGAAAGTCGCTTACTCGTTTAACTAGGGACTAATTAAAATTAAGGGGGGCGGGCTTTTACGTTTTTATTCGTCTCATTTAACTAGGGACTAATTAAAATTAAGGGGGGAGGGCTTTTTACGTTTTTATTCGTCTCTTATAACCCGGTTCTATATAGGTCTTTACCTTCCCAAAGAATAAGAAAACGCTCTTTTACAGTTTTTATTAGAAATCTCTTAAATAGAAAAAAACAAATCTCTATAAAAAGTATAAACTTAACCAAAAAATCTACGTTTTTTTTAAAAAAAGAACAGCGCGTAAAAACTTAGCGCTCTAAAAATATACCTAAAAATATACGACTATCAAACGTCTCAACTCGGGGGCTAATCGCTCTACGAGACCAGCATCACAGAACCACTCGACTCAGTCACGAGCGCCATCACAGAAAAATGAGACAGCTGGCACTCATTTACGCTAATACAGGCCACTTGACCATCTTTACGCATTCGGAAAACAAGGCGGCCCCACCTACTCGACATCACAGAAAATTGAGACAGCTGACAACCATTTACCCGCTTTCATCTTTACGGAAGCGTTTCGGACTAGACGTCTTAATAAAATATTAACTATATCATCGGTGTTCTTATATAGTAGCTGTATAGTAACCGTATAATTACCAGTGTTTAAGTGACTTGGATATCGTAAATTCGCCTAGTTTAATCAGCATATACCCCTCAGTTGAGAAAAGAATCTAGGCCTTAGCATTCTACGGATGTTTTACAAATATTTTATCCACACACCAGCCCAAATGAGGCTGTAGCGAACTTTGTTCGTGCTAAATGATTGTATTAGTGAGGTTGGGGGGGGGGTAGAGAGGTTGCTTCAAAGTAAATTTATATATGTTTCTATTAGAAGGGATTTTCGAGATTTTTGTTTTTTGGTGGAAATCGTGTTGAATTACACGTCAGGCCCGAAAATTTGGCAGTTCTTTAATTTTACAACATTTAATCTTTATCATCACTAAGAAATAAATATAGTGATGTCGTTGTTGTGATATATGTATTTTATTCTGCATTTGTTCGTGGCCAAATCTAACTTCATGGGAGAATTTGATTCGATGTTTGCATACTTTAAACGCTATAATTTCACTCGTAATAAAGCAACATACTGCGTTTTACCCGGAAATCACAGTACACCAGCAGGATAAAGTTCATCGACATAAAAAAATCAAAATATATTGTTACCTGCACCAGCCGGTTGCACTTAAAAGGTTCTATTATTCAAAGTATTGATGGTGATTCTTATTATCACACTTTGAGACCATAATATTCTACATATTTTAAGAAATCTATCGAATACTCCCCAGATCAAGATGACAAAATTGCTCTTTATTATCGCCCTACCTGTCTGCTAACATATCGTTTATCGAAAAGCGCTATGTTAACAATATGCAACAACGATGCGGCGTTTGATTAAGGCTGATTCTCTGAAACCAGCATACATATGCATAAATTATGATAATGAGCTTTTGTAGCGCTACTCCTTATCTCATTGCAGTATGGTCGGTGTTGACCTGTTTCGGTGTGTAATAAAGGCTAATCATTGATTAGCGTAGTCAGTCGAATGTAACGTTAAATATTATTGGTAGTTGCGCCATCTGTTAGCCAATGAGATGGCGCAATACTTAGTTTGTTCGATGTCAGAAATACGTCATCATTTCTCGTGTGAGCGTGATGTATGATGACGAAATGCACATCGATATGGCGGATGTTACAAATTTTATTAGGTATTTATTACATTTTTTTCTTAAATTACATCGTTATTTAAACGTGTTAGTGTTTAAACGTGTCGGATAAAGTTTATTCGTTCGATTAGGTGCCAATAGCATTCTTTTTTACAAGCCGTTTTTTCTGCGATAATCGTGTTTTTGCACATTTCATGTGCTGTGCCAAGTCAATCTCTAATGAAATTGTTAAATGTAATAAAAGTCGGCGAAGCCGACTTTAGCGGCGCCCAGGCGCAGCGCGCCGCAGGCGCCGCAGGGGGGTGGGTGCGGGAAGGGGGACACCCCCCTTCTGCGCTTGGGGGCGATGGGGATCTCCCCCCGAAAATTTTTGAAAATTTGATGCATTTTTCTGCAATCTAGACTAGAGCTACTATTTGGCATAGACAGATATCTACATAGTGTTTCGCGATATTCATTCAAATATTACTTATATATGCCATAAGATAATACTTATTATATATCTGGAATGTACATCATGTAATGGAATCATAAAATTAATGAATGTGTGATATCTGCTCTGTATCCTTTTAATGCCACAATTAAATAGAAAATATTAGAATTTTGGTATGAAATGTTTTTAGCGCGTTCGATGAAATATTAGACCCACAAAAAAAAGTGGTGTATCCAAAACTTGACTGAAACCCCCTCGCTCGAAATGGAATATCGTTCCATTTTTTGCGAAGGGTGACAAAATATACATCATCCCTTACTTATATTTTCGTAAGATAAATATTACTTATGAGTCATAAAAAATTATATGATCTATGGTGAACGTAGACCAGTAGGATTATGGATTTATTTGTCTAGAAATTTGGTTATGGCTGATGAAGTTTCTTTTCACCTTATGGAAAATGTCCATTATCTGAACAGTTATAATTCTATTATATTAAGCTGAGTCTTAATTAATATGTTTGCATATTTTTAGTTCCATAGTATTAGGTTTGAGCAATCATATCTTGGTCTCATATATGTATGCTGTGTGGTTATTTGTTTGTTAGGTACACATTTTAATATTTCTATAATGTCTTCTTTGGTGTTGTTATTGATGTGAATATGATACTTTAAATGACAGTTCAACATAAATAACTATTTAGCATTCAAGCATGTTACTACTATTTATAATATTGAAATACAAGTTATATTTTACTACATGTACATCTTTTGAATGTGTAGACAAATGCACCTTGCACCAACGCCAACCTTTCAACTAACAATAAACCCAGCGTCAATAAACCCAGCGTCAATAAACCCAGCGTCAATAAAGAGAAGCGTAAATACATCATATGATACTGATGAACTAACCATTATAAAATGGATACCATTGGAACACATTATTGAAAACAAATCTTTTTTTTCGCCTCAAGCATCAACAGTTGGAACCTTTGTTGATACGAAAGATCTTCATTTTTCCTTCCCGCCATGCATTTGGTGCTCTATACAACATTCAAGTAGAACTTTCACCTCGTAATCTATGCCGGGGCATTGTACATTTAAATGACTCTGTTAGAATAGTGTGAATCTTTGTTACATATGAGATGTCAGTACAAGACGGGTTGAATCGTTACAGAATGTGTTGTCGTCAATATTTTAATGTTGCAGACGTCTGTAAATGCAGTAACATTTCGTCATTGTCGCGTTCAACCTTGCAGCTCTTGGGGAAACCTTGTAGAAATTCTATCGAAGTGACCTTCCAGGTGATTTAGAACAGACGAGGAGGTCTAACATTAACAAGTTGCCTCCTTCACATAGCTTGGCCCCGTGTACGTCACGTGCTTTGTATATACTGGTTGAGTTATATATAAAACTAAAACTTGTACATTTGGCATCTCTAGTGCAAGTAAGTACGTATGAAATGGACAGTAATCTTGTGACAATTTATATTGTAGTTCACAATTCATGTGATCGATGTGTAGATGTTGATTGCATTTCAGAATGTATAAATACTTTAGAAGTGGCAAAGTCTGGAGTGCAGTGGGCTTCGCCTCCACCTACGCTTCATTAATTTTGACAATTTTCCATGATCCGAGTTGAGCTGTGTTTTAGCACCAGTTCCGAGAAATCCTAGAGCTGGTCGTGTGTTTTGGCGACATAATGCGATTTAAAGCCAGGTCTCATACGTTTATATGTATCATAGTGGGTTCAGCCAATTTACAACTGAGTTGCAATAATCTTGGACAGCAGCATTTCAAAATAGGCTCCTCACAACAATTAAGAGGAACTAGGTCTAAATTTACATCCTAAATATCAAGGGCTCAATAGCTATACGTTTATCAAAACTTGCTCGTGTAAACTTTACTGCACGCACGTTGAACATTGACCCACAAACAAGATAGCTACTGTGTTCTATAGATAGCAGCAACGCAGTAAGTTAATACGCTTGATAAGAACACACGAACTTGATGTTGCACAACACAGAACACACGTGTAACGTGTCAAATACCATGGGAACTAGATCAAGCGTATGCAAGATGGGTCTCAACTACAGAGCAGACATCATTTTAGGTGCAGTTGTGTTCACTATCAAAGAACATGGGGTGGTAATACGAGTTAGTCTGCAGTGGCAGTTTCAAGTGAACCAGGTCACAACATGGTCAAAATTATTACAAGTTCAGCCAGAAAGTTGGTTCCGGGCCACCCCACCACCTCTCCTGATTCACTGGTCTCCAGTAGATTGGATTGCGACGATCCTACAACGCACAATCAGTATCATACTGGCGAGGACGTAATAGTCATTGGCATGGGTATCAATGTAACTGCAGGAGGGGAGATATAAGTGTATACCCATGTCTCCAGTGCATTACGCCTTCCTTGAAAGGTTTTATTACAGTCTACATCACATGTTACCATATAGTTTTTACGTCTTCACTTGATTGCTCATGATGATGCAGACTCACGTAATAACACCATACCCATACGCATGCGTCATGTCCCATCACGCCCTGCCATCACTTTAATGATAAGATATCAATGAGTTTTTCGCTCAGAACACGCGATCTGACACCCACTTAATACTCAATAGAGAGGTTATTGTCGTTTGAAATCCTGTGGATCAGATTCTGCATCACCAAGATTGATTGCTGCATTAACAAACAATCTCTACCAATTTTCACAAAATATCATCTGTCAAAGCAGAGGACTTGATCTCTTGGACAAGTCGACCTGTGCCCAACTCACACACATTTCCTTGCTTTAAGAGAGTAGCAATTCTGAATACTGCATAGTGATGGTGATATATAACTACAAACAAGATCACATTGCCATTTAATTACTCAAGAGTTCAACTTTCTTTTATAGAGATACATGTTCAATACAAGCAACTTTCAAACAAAGCAACGATTAACACATAGACATCAAATTGCAATAGCAAAGTAAACACATTACATTTATTCAATGTTATCAAATAATTCATCTTCATACTTTATGAAAATTTTGATGGAAGTAGCAAACTTGCTCCAATTTGATACAGTACTGGAGATTTGTTCTGGTATCATGTCAACCCCATCTTCCCTAGTTCAGGGTTCATATATATTCACAGCGTAAACTAAATGATTGAGATACCTTGCTGTGGCAAGATGGGTCAAACCAAGCAGTAGAATTACACAGAAGAACCTCTCTATTAGGACCATCTTTGGGACTTGTGTTGGGTAGTCTCAATAAAGATTCGCTGTACAGAGATCAGATTTGGTAGCTTTATGAAGGTTTGTCACCATGAAAAGTGGTCTTATTATAGAGGTGGTCTCAATTGGAGGTTCTACTGTAGTTATACACTTGTGAGCCTTAGATTTCCCGCACATGTTACTTACTTTTGGCGGTAGTGCTTAAGTTATGCTGTCACCCGCTGAACGTACATCGATCTCCAAGATAAGCCATCCATTTTACGTTATAATGGGATCTTACGATGTCGGAAATGCTATGTTTTCAGATGGCGCAAATAACTTGAGCACTGCAAAAAGCTTGGACATGCATGTGCAGGGGTGAACGCTAGCTAGTGCCCTGGTGTCCTGGACACATAAAATCTAAGTCAGGGCACATCAAATCTTAGACTCCTGTGCCCTGATGGGCACACCATAAAAAAGTACCAACATGTATGAATACATATGTAAATGTTACGGTATTTGACACACTTTGCCCTCACCGGGGGCGCTTTTCATTTTCATTAATGTGTAGAATACCTGCAAAGATAAAACGTGAAGCCTATGCTAACCTCGTGTGCTTCGTGTATTAAATACATTGACACATCACTCCAGCTGTGCTGGTCTGGAGTTTCTAAGCTAAAAAATCTACTACAAACACGGCTATCGCGAGTTTTATTAAGGGGTTTTGTAGTTTGGTATTAAGAACTCTACTATACTTCATGAGAGCAATAGATCAATTGGTGACTGAGGTAACAATTCACTTTTTCAATAAGTTTTATTTATCACGGAACAATCAGCAAACTTGTATGGTCCCATGAGCCCGCAACAACAACAACTGATATGAACGCATTTTATTTTCACAAAATTGTATTTGCGTGTCTCTTTGACCATTGAAATTTTACACCCCACCATCTGAAGTTTATAGTCTACTATCCAAGAGTACTGCTCAGTCGACTCATTTACACCAGGTCATTGACGTCTTCGGCACGCAATTTCTACATTTCTCAACTCCACGGGGAGCGCACAACACTGGCTGCATATAGAATTTGCTGCTGTAGCTCACCGCGCACGCACACACACACACACACACACACACACACACACACGCGCACGCACACACACTCTCTCTCTCCCATCTCTCTCTCCCTCTCTCTCTCTCTCTCTCTCTCTACCTCTCTCTCTCTCTCAATAAATCACGCCTTTGTCTGGCAGGCCGCTACATGCCGGCTAGAGACGCTCAATAAATCATGTCTGTCAGGCTATAGCATAAAAGCCTGAAGCCCTAGCCCCTAGCGTCATTCTGCCGCTAGCTTACTCACCGAGTAGATATACGTATACAGGATACGCTTTATAAGAGAGGACACGGACATGGACAGACAGTCTAGGTGAGCTTGTTATGTTATCTGTCTTGCTGAAATGAATAGAAAATTGGTTGATTTTGACGCGATATATTTGCATTTTATGGTTAGAAACACAAATAGCTATGAATGAGAAGTCATTCAATATACTATGGTCTACAACATACAGACCATTTCTAGGCGCTGATATCTTCAAAAAAACTGTATAGCAACATTTACAAAGCGTGTTGTTTACTCACAGTCTATGTGTTCAAAATAAACTATTTAGTTAAAACAATTACCCAGATTTATATACGAGTGGAATCGCTCATTACTGCAGATTATTCCCGTCAGAATTACACGACAACCGTGTCTTAATGTTTTTTTTGTCAAATCTGCCTATTGATATGACCGACTGTATAACAGAGTTGAGATTAGTCACTTGTCACCCGCATGCTTGTAATTTTGTAGTGGTTTACTGACAACTTAAAAATTATCATAGACACATAAGACACTTAAAATTAGATGCAGATTCTTATTTTACATTTGTAAGGAAATTATTATTATTAGCACTTGCCACGGCTAGAAACGGCTCCAAGCGTTGGAATATATTATAAGTACAATGTAACTGTAATTACTTTGTGGGGAACACATGAACATCTTCAAAGATCTACCTCATCTGATCATTAATCAATGTTATTGGGTCTTGAAAAATTGACAAAACTTTTCAAAGCTTAGGTAATAAAGGTACTGACTAAACGCTACATAATGCTATAATATCTCACTGAAATTTTGTCAAATTGCGGATAACAAATTACAACGTGGCTGTACATGTGTCAAATAGACAGTTAGCTTAAAATAAGCTCAATAGCAATAATCTCTTCACTATAATCCATGTCCTTTATGAACTGGGCAATGGAAGGTTTGCATTCATTATAACAGTGTTTCTGCTATGAAATTCTGCCTATTTACCTGGCACCCTCCTGGCACTGGGCTGGTCGGACACGTCTGAGCACTGGTCTGCCCACTTCTGGGTCAACATGGCAAGCCCCTCATCCCAGGTCTGAGCACAAATACGATAAATGCGTGACACAAATGCATATATCGGGCGCTTGTACACGAATAGTACCGGGGTACTTTATATTTGAAGTATGATATCATCTCAAACAAGACTACATATCAGAGTCAATTCCCGTTCAAATGCGTGATTACTTTAGCTATCGTGTCTGTAGTGTCTTAAATCAATGAGCTAAAGCCAACATGTACAGACAGAGGAATGTTAATGTAACTTGGAGTATGAAGATGATCTGCAAACTGTGATTGCTTAGGCTAAGTCAGAAATGCAACCCATGACAGATTTGACTATTTACGGTGATAATCAATCACCACCAAACGTATTTCTTCACACATACTAATTATATATTTGATGCAAACTTCAGCACGAACACAATCACACTCGTACCGTATAGAACATGTCTTCAGCAGTTGGTCTGGCATTGCCCCTCAGCCGGTTGCGTTCGTTCGCAATAACTTCAGTGCTTGCTACGTCCACCCCACCAGTCAGTGCGGCTGCTGAGTTAGTGAGGCATTTGAACTCTCCATGTGAAGCTTCTTTGTTGGCAGAGTCATCTTCAGCGTGTATGCGCTTCTTTGACAATTCAATCGCAACTTATAATAGGCTGCTTAGTATAATGGTCAGGAGTTAACGATGTGCTAAACAATGGACATCTATGAGAGGTATATAATAGAAAATATCGTTTACTTTGGTATATTTGGTTTCAATACGCAATGGTCGAAGGGTGTTGCTGTATTTTTTCTATTAAGCACGCACAAGATAAGTTACACGCCTGATTTTCATTTTAACACGGCAGAATGGTAAAACTGTGGTAAAGGGCTATACATATATACAATGTATATCTAGTTCTACGGCATACTGTCATTACTATTACTACAAATGGACATTGAATCTGAGATAGTCAGCATCAACACCAGTGACACAGCAATAAAAATGTACTTCTGTGGTCGAATGCATAGGAAGTTGGACTCGTGCCTAGGACGTGGGTTCAATTCCAGGTTAGGGCTGTTGTTGGGTGTTGAGCAATTCTATCTCTAACAGGTTGCACACTGCTTTGTGCTACTACACGTTAAATAGGTACAGGTCAGGCAAGCAAACACTAATGTGAGTGATTGGCACGTCTGTGCTACGGTAGCGATGTGTTGTACATGTATATGCTCCCCGGGGAGTTGAGAAAGTTTCAGTGTGACAAGGATGCTAATGACTTGGTGTAATTGTTAAGTCGCTAGAGCACGGCAAAACTGTGAATTGCTACTGTAAATAAGCACATATTCACATTTCAAAATAAAAACAATGCGTATGAGATATTGTAGTTGACATCAACACAGGTGTCAGAGCAGTCAAATAAAAACTATCTGTATCTATGTCCGTGTATGAGCCAATAAATAGTGTCGGTGAGTTACACTGAAACTATTAGACAGTATTTGCATTCAATGTTGTAATTGGAAAGACACAAAACTATAAAATATATTAAAAACGAAGCTACTCGATCGTCTTTATAGCGGTATTCGGACTAAACTTAACGAGAAATCTCGCGCGATATTTTTTTTTTTACTAGGCTTACGCGTTTCACGCGAAATAAACTGGTAAGAATACAATAGCAACGCGTTCTACCCCTAAGTTTTTGTAAAGACGTCGGTAAAAATACGTTTTATATAGCCCCGATTAAAAAAAAAGAGAGAGAAGTCTTATAGACGGTATATACGTAGAACGCGTTATATATATATTTATGTATACGTATTACCTCGATTAAAACTTATCAGATCGTGTTGTGGTATGAGTATTGGAATAAGGAGTAATAATTGGCGGAGTAGAGAGCGATATCAAAGTAAATGAAAATGATGTATATAGACTATGGACCTATTCATGCTTTGCTTTGAGGAAACGAGTTCACGAGGAAACACGGTGCGCGCTTAAACTCACCTCACCAGCATTTACACTCATATCACCCGATCAGCATCCACTGATCAAGTCAAGCGGTACTGATGAGGAACAGTAAAAATGGGTAGAATGGTGTCCAATCGAGCGCAATATTGCGCGCATCATTGAGCTGGGACAACCGGGTCTTATACACTCACCGAGTATTATAAGTCACTCAAAATGTTTGAATACTTCAAACCGAAGCCGTTTTGAATCAATGTTT
>JAGTTF010000514.1:0-14101 GCA_019095985.1 Streblospio benedicti
TGTATATACAATTTTTTTTCACAACTACATTATTAGGAATGTATCAACTCTCAATTCGCTTTCAATCTATTATTAATATTATTTTTAATTATTTTTACAGTGACACCATGAAGTTAAATAATGGCATATTTACCTCTTGTACATTGAGGAAAGCCAGCTTATCCACCAGCCACTTCTCTCTGTCTGTTCTAGTCTTCAGCTTGGACCCTGACTTTGTCTTCAGTACCCGCCCGATTCCAATCACGGAGGCTGTTCCACCACTTCAGCAGACCATCGATGGGGATGTTCAACTGCGTAGCAAAGCAGCCCCATGATCTCCCTCCGACGGAAATATTGTAGAGCGTCCCGCCTCTAGACGTTCTCATTCTCCCTGATGAAATCAAAGGTGAGGGCTTCCTGGTCTGGTGTTAGCTTCAGTGTACTCTCCTTCTTTCCGGCTCTGGCTGACTTGGAAGGTGGTTTTCCCTTGCCCTTGTCCTTGCCTTGGGCGGGGGGGATCGGGGGGGGGGGTCAGGCGAGTCACTGTCATTTGTAGCAATGACTGGCTCATCTTGCTGCTTTTCATCACCTGACAGATTAAATATAATCAAATATTAAAGCACATGTAATTCAGATAAGGACACGTATTTCAATTTACTTTTTGTTATGTCAAAAATGTTAACATGAAAACTTGGCATTATCCAATGTTATTTCAAATTACAATTAACAAACTAAACATTAATGACTGAGTATAATACATTGCTACAAAAATAGGCATTATTTGTTACAATTTTTTTTTTATTTATAAAATACCAGACTGGTGCAGGTCACGTTTGGCAATGGCGAGGGCACAGGTCGATCTCCGCGGCACTGGGTTGAGGCTGATGCTGCTCAGGGGGGGACAGATCCGTCTTCTACACATCCGTCTACCACACTCACAGCCTCGTCGGCCCAAAGGGGGTCTTCCTCACTCACGGCTGGCACTTTAATTGCGGACTCGGGTTGCTAGGCTTGTTTATCGACAGCGTGCACATCTGCTCGCACCATCATAGCATCGTCCACAATGGCCGCGACACGGCAGCTTCCACCCCCCTCGGCCTCCACTGCGAGCAGGACTTGGGAAGCTTGGGAAGCTTTCTTCGCGGCTGTGGCTGTGGTCTTTTTCCATTTCAACGCCTTGTCGCATGACAAAGCTGTAGTTTTTCTTTTTGTCAACATTGGAGAGACGTATTAGGGCTGCTCTCACACAAAAACAGTTATTTCACTCACGGTCTCCTCGACCTCGTTGCTTCAAAATCGAAAGTAAAAATGGTGCTGACGCAAGCTCCACGACTTTATAGTGTGTGATGTGGATGCCATTCAAGCTAATGGGACTCAGCCTTAAATGCCGTGTCCCATTAGCCTCACCGCGTATGCTCGCCCAGACATTCTAGGATTTTATGAAATTGAGTTGTGCATCGATCATCTGCTGACAGATAACCCCTTTTGGCACTAATTGATTTTTTTCAAGCACAAAGTCTACGCAATCAGCGCAAAACCAGCGGATGATTAGCAGACAGTCAGCAGACTGTTGACGCGATACGTCGAAAATATGTTGACGAGCTGCCAAATGTGCGCCATCTTACACTAAAGGTGTGCCAAACTTACGCCAACGTTTCATCTGACGATCATCTGCCCACCATCTCTCCTCCCAATACGCTGCAGATGTTTGACGTATGATTGGCGATGCAAAAAGCCAAGGGATTATCATTTTTTGTACACCAGCGTAGCTGAGGAAATTTTGAGCAGCACAGTAGCTTAAGGCCGCATCCCACTAGTTTTCGCTGCATGGTCGACGCATACATTCTAGGGATTTCCCGGCAAAAAAATTATGCGTCGAGCATCTGCTGATGGATAACCCCTTTTGGCATTAAATGATTTTTTCTCCCAGCGCATAGTCAACTCACAGCCGGCGCAAAGGTGGCGCAAACCTGGCGTAAGAAAAGCAGAGACGGTGAAAAAGGTCAGCGTAACCCAACGCACAACCGATGCATAAGAAAAATCTGGGTGTGACGTGCGTCGGGGTTACGCTGACCTTGCGTTCACTGTCTGCTATCCGCTGAACATACGTCTCCAATACGTTGAACGTCTGCCGAACCTACGCCATCGTACGCTCAAAGGTGCGCCAAGCTTACGCCAACGTGTTTATCTGCCGAGCATCTGCTCCCAATAAGCGGCTTTTTCATGTTAGGCGCACGTTTGGCATATGTTTGGCGTATGTTTGGGTACGGTCGTCAAAAATCGGCGTATGCCGTTTACGCTTTCGATGTTTTGAGCAGCCCAAAGTATTGGGCGGGTAAAAGAATGGACCGATCAATAATCTTCCTACAAATATTTTGTCGGCGTACTGGCGGCGGCGTCACACGAGCCTCACACGCACGTGCAGCGTAAAACTAACGTCAGGTCGACGTAGGGTCAGCGTAGTCGGCAGATGCTTAGCGTAGATGAAAAAATCTGGCTATCCGACGGATTTTTTATCAGCTGTGTGTAAGTTCCCAGTAAGTTCCCAGTGCGCCGGAACCAGTGGGACGCGGCTTTTTAGGAGCATAAAAGAGCGGGTCGATCGATAATGTTCCTAGAAATATTTGGGAGCAAACTCTCAGTGACCAGTCGGTGCATGTAAAACGGCCAAGGAACCCGGGGTCGGTATATCCGGCAGACAGTTGGCGTACATGGCAAAATCTGGATTTCCCACCGATTTTTGTCAGATGAGCGTAAATTCCCAGTACGCCGGCCCCAGTGGGACACAGCTTTAAGGGAGACTCGTTTTGTTTATTATTCTTTTCTGTTATGCATGGACATCTATTCCTTTTTAATTCTGTTCTTCAAAATGGCCCTGCCATCATGTGCTCTATGCTCAGGTTAGTTGTAGTAATCATGATCTTATCAAATAAATGAAATATAAATCTACATAATAATATGACATTGTGCAACTCAGTTATTGAGAAGAAATCTATACATACAAGCAAACAACTTATTATGCACACAAGCAAATAGAAAAAGATCTCGACTCAATAGAGAGATTTTTTAAATTGTCCATACAGCCTGCTTCGTCGTCTGGATCAAATCAACAAAAAGCCCTATTGTGTAATGTTCATTACATGCACATATCCAGATAGGATCCATATACATTAGAACCTCCAATTAAGACCACAAATTACAAATAGACAGCACGAGTAATAAGAGCATTATCACGGTCCCAATTAGACCTGTTTGTCAAAATCACGAGCATTAAGTAGTAGGGCAATACACCACAGTATCCTATATGGATATCATTATTCACCAGTAGGAAATATGGAATGAGGTTGTGATAACCTACAGACGTATATACCTGATGTGGGATTAAGGATCTTCTGTTTTCTACGTTCCCTTAACACTGTGCGAAAGCGACTACTACCGTAACTCTGCCAAAATGGCGTCGTCGACTGTGCCCGATCATGTTTTGAAACATGACTATTCTGCTTATTGTATGTTCGCGTTCATGATATCAGATGACACATGTGTAGATTTTATTATATTTACTCCTGAGAGCACGTAGTTTAAGTGTGTAACAACATTATGATGATATATTTTGCTCGAAAACAGTCACGTAAGTGACTACCGTAACTAACAAACCAGGCCTGAGAGTTACGTCAGTCACCAAATAAATTAAAAATCCATTTTATGCTACCATCAAAGGAACTTTCAATAAATTTATGCAACACGCAGGTGACACATGCATCATACTGTCTTCCTGCAAAAAAATATAAAAGCCATTTAATAACCGTACCTTACATAAAAGTGCAGATGGATCTCTACATACATTATTATAAGTGACTACCATAACTCAGAGTTACGGTAGTCGCTTTCGAACTGTGCTTAAAAAGTCACACAAAATCCTATCACACGGGCGGGTTTAATGGAGATGTTCTTCTGTATATCCACACCTAAAAGCTCCTTATAGTCTATTTATATTATTGAGTTGTTGACTGCCAAAGCAGACGTGTGATCCATGTGACGTAATGCAGCCAAGTCTTTGCATAACAACAAGCGACAAACAGAACATTGGGCGTCCTTTTTGCAAACATCGGATTTCAGTGTGTAGTCTGTGCTCATATATCTCATATGTGAAACGGGCTGGTGCGGTACGGTTGGTGCAGTAATATGAAATTCAATGTGGAGTAATCAACATACAGGATTCACTGGTTGGAGACAGTCAGGCAAGTGATCTTCCAAAATGTTTGAGTAGATAATTCTACATGAGCACCTACATTAAAGATAACTAATATACAGAGATTACGTATCTATTAAGACCCGTGTTCATAGTAGCAAGTCATCATAAAAGACCTCGTTTAACCAGACACCTTGGGAAGATGGAATCTTTAAAGACATACGCTCCTAATTGACCCACCAATAATTTTTCTTTCAAACTTCCCATGGTGTATACCAAGGTGTTACTTGTGTGAAAAATAAACTAAAAAGTACAGGTCGCTTGCCTCCCTCAGGAAATGTTGTGTCCCCAAAACTCACGTCACTTTGTTTCCAAGTCACGCAAATAACGTTGACAGCATTAACGTACTGACGGTATGTTTGTTTGTTTATTATGCTATCTGGGTAAGTTTCGTTGGTTTTGTTTACATGTGTATGCTCTATAGTAGTGTCCAGCTGAAACAATAAACATTTATTATCAAAGTGTGTGTATATAACGAATATAACAGCTAAAATATTTCTGACACTGTTTTTTCTCAATAGTTCTAAAAAACTGACTCTATAGTACAAAAATCTGAATAAAACATTCTGACCACCATTTTTTAATGAAAATGTCACACACTACATAGGGATTATCACTTAATATGTGCAGTACAAAAAAAATTAGGGGGTCACCGGACTTCAATACAAAGCAGGTAATTGAACTTCAAAAGTAGACTACACTAACAGGTCTCCAATCACAACACACAAGGAAACAAACGTTAAATAAATAAACAAATAAATCCACAGCAATTGATCAATGATTAAGAATGTTATATGGAGAAGAAAAGAAGTCCATTTTATTATTCAATGAGATACGTATAATTATTTGAAAGCAGTAATGTATAGTACAAGGCAAGTATACATTGTGCTTGTCCAAACGTAAATCCTCTAGAACAGTGCACACCCATCCCGTTTATTCAATGATTAAACAATCATAGATTAAACAATCATGTTCAGGTGTCAAAATAAGGCTACTTTTTACTTATATTTTATTAAGATAACCACAATTGTTTATTCATTAAAATTACATGATCTATGGTGCATTTTGTTATGAAATAACGTGCACACACATCCCGACGGTGGTGATAATATGCGATTTCAACACGTTTATTTACATTAGATCTTACTTGATTTTTTTTTTTTAACACTTTGGCACTGGGAAAACAATCGTGCTAAAATGTAGTGATGTTATGTGGTACTTGTTAAATTTGAATGATATATATTTTAAAAAAAACTTACAAGAACTGTGTGAACAGGTCTACCACCCATAATCATCATAGCTATGTAACAAAGTTAGAAGTTATTCCCAGTAAAATTTACCATTTCTCCGTTAATGTGTATTGTTTAGGATATACCTGCAATGTAACAGATTGTAGCTTTTGTCTTATTATATCCACATTGCACACGGAAATTACATTATAACTGACCATGCGTGCGCAACTCGCCATTGAGATTTACGGGTTTTGCTGCTTGAAAAACGTTGTACGTGTAGTGCGTTGTACGTTGTACGCCAGTAGACAGAAAGCCATATTCAGCCTCCTGGTTCTACGGATACAATCGCAATGGTACAGGCCCAGCAGTAAGAATCCTGAAATACCAAACTTACGTTTTGCCAACCCATCAACAAAAGTGCTTAGTACCTCTGAAATAAAAAGACAGAATAGTTCCAAAGAAAGAACTTCAGATCACTTCAACACATGCCAAAGTCAAACGCAATTCCAGCTATATATTTGTTATCAGGCATGCTAAGACATGCTACCAGCAGAAGCATTCATAGATATGCGAAACAATGTATAACTAGAAAATGACAATCCACCATCTATGCATATGCGAGACTTAATCATTCGGCAAAGAAACACAAAAACAAAATGATTTTCACAGCAAGTTAAAAAAAAAAAAAAAAAAAAAAAATCATAGCTATGTAACAAAGTTAGAAGTTATTCCCAGTAACATTTACCATTTCTCTGTTATGTGTATTGTTTAGGCTATACTTGTAATGTAAAAGATTGTAGCTTTTGTCTAATTATATGCACATATTGCACACGGAAATTACATTATAACTAACCACACGTACACAACTCACATTGAAATTTACTGGTTTTACTGCTTGAAAAACGTTGTAGATCTACGTTGTGTGGACGAATGTAAGAAACCACTATGTATGCGAATACGAGTGATCATGGACGACAATAGAAGATATCTAAGATATAATTTGTAGAACTCATCCATCACTTTGGGTTGAAGCTGTAAATTATAAAACCAATATACCTGTGATGATAATTCGATCATTTTATGACCCGTGCATATTGCGCTATATTTTGTGGTAAATCACACAGCATTCATATGGTCTAAATTAGCAAGTAACCTAAAGAAAACCGACTTTGGAGATTCGAAAATCAATGGATATCCAAACAAATATTCAAAAATTTTATTATTGACAAAAAGTGAACAAATTTTGGTGGATTGACTGACCACTAGTGGCTGAAACTAAAATCGGCCACCTTTTCTCTTACAACTCATCCTGCAACTTAATGAAAAGGCCCTCACTCTTATCTTTTTAGGAAAGAAACCGTACATATACTTGCAGTTTTAAAAAGGAATGAATCATTTGTTCAATATTATACAATCTGACATCGAAAATTCTCAAATTTGGCTAAAAACGACCTACACAGAAAAAAACATGGCTAACACTAAAACCGGCCCTTTTTTCTGTTGCAACTCCCTCTAGAACATTTACATATTTGAAATCAGGAAAATCATTGAAAAATGTCTGGTTAACTTGTCTATCATACAATTTCAAGAAAAATTGTGTTCTTAGTTTTCATCAAGATCACTGTCATCATCACTCTCTGTCATTTCTTCCTCATATTCATCGCATGCGTTCAATTTCTCTGCAGTTTTTTTTTCAACTAAGTCTGTCAATGATGGTGTTTTCGTGTTTTCAACATCATCATACATCATCAGGGTATTACTAAAACACGGGACCAAAGTGACCAAACCGGGACGTCACCTGTAAAAAAATCAATGTTTGGTAAGGTGTGGTCCTAGTAATGTCACGGCAGTTGGGTCTATTCCCTGATTTCTTGATACATAGTATGATGCTCCTTATAGTTCATTTCACTATAAAAAAAATATAGACTTTGAGCTGATTTAACCAGTGTTTGGTTCCGTATTAGTCGGATCTAGTTCAGAATTTGATAATATATAGTGTGGTGGCCATTATAGATCAGTTTTCTATGAAAGTTGTGTATCTTATGTATTTATTAATCAGAAGATCTTTTTACGTTCTTCAACAGATTCTTTATTTATTACACAAGATGGCGGCTCGGTCTACACAACGTCCTCGTACTCGCGAGGGAGCATGTATTTTTAACATACTAAATCTTAATTCATGACATCTTCCCCCTTTAAAAAAAATTAAAATTTACAGTATAATTTTAAATTGCCAATTTGTAAGAAATTTACAATATCATCAATACAACAGCTCTAAAGTAAATTTACTATCAAGCTAACACATTCTTAAGCAATACTTTAAATGAAATTCAACATAGAACAAACATATAACAAAAATATAAAAATAAGTCTCTGACATGGAACAATAATGTCACAATAATGTCACTCTTCAATCAGTCTTTTTGGCCTCACATGTACTCGGTTCGATCTACAGACTGGAACTATTGGTTGGTGCTCCACATGTACTCTGCGGACTGGAACTATTGGTTGGTGTTCCATTGTTTCTTTGCTTGCTGTCTGAATCTCTTCTTCCTCAGGCTCCGTTACAGTCTCAGGTCTCTCTGGTGTTTTCAGCAAGTCGACGCGATTTCTCCTGTATTCTCCACCTCTTTCAGTTCTCACTATGTATGATCTCGGGTGTTCACTTTTATCTACTATCACACCTTTTTCTCCCCAAGAAGAATCTCCTCTGACTCTTACAACATCATTTCTTTCTAGGGGTGGTAATGGTTTGGCATTTCTATTGTAGTATTGAGCTTGCTTCTGCTTACTTCTTATTCTTCTTTGATATTCACCCTCGTTACTTTTGTTTGGTATAAATGGAAGATTTGTCTTGATTCTCCTTCCCAACAATTCAGCTGGTGATTCTCCTGACTCTAGTGGTGTTGATCTATATATCATTAATGCCAAATGTTTGTTGTCACCTGCTTCATCACATTTCTCAAAGATGTTTTTAACTGTTTGAACTGTTCTCTCTGCAAGTCCATTGGATTGAGGATATGTTGGACTGCTAGTGGCATGCTTGAATTTCCAACTATCTGCAAATCTTCTAAATTCTTCACTGTCATAACATGGACCATTATCACTGTATAAAATGTCAGGTATTCCTTGCCTTGAAAATATCTTTTGTAGCACCGTTATCACTGCTTCACTTGTTTGACTGGGTATTCTTTCCACTTCTGGGAAATTGGAGTATGAATCCACACAGACTAGATAGTGCTTCTTATTATAGTCAAACAAATCTGTGGCTACATGAGTCCATGGATCTGTTGCTATTGGTAGTGACAACAGTGGTTCTTTTTGTTGTTTATTACGATATTTAATACAAGCCTCACAATTTTTTACTACAGTCTCTATATCAGTGGTCATTCGTGGCCAGAACAACTTGCCCCTATTTTTTACATTTCACCTCACCCAAATGCCCTACATGTATCTTGGCTAACATATCTCTCCTCATTGATGCTGGAATAACAATCTTTGAACCTTTAAATATCACCCCATCAATGATTGACAGTTCATCTCTGTAATTCCAGTATGGTAGAGCTTCACTTGGACAGTCCATTCGCTCCTCTGGCCATCCATTAGAAATTTGTTTCATTAACACTTGCATACTTTCATCTTCTTTAGTTTTCTTTGCAACTTCATCATATCTCTGACTCGACATTTGCACTGATTGAACTATGCCATCAACAGATGCATTCACTTCCGTTTCTATGTTACTATTTGGTACTTGGTTTCCATGAGCTCTAGACAGACTGTCTGCTACATACATAAATTTTCCTGGTGTATATTTCAACTTCATATCATACTTCTGTAGACGTAAACGCATTCTCTGGATACGTGGTGGAACATCAGCTAATGCTTTTGAGAAAATAGACACCAGTGGCTTGTGGTCTGTTTCTACTTCATAGGTCCTACCATACAAATACTGATGAAATCGTTCATGAGCATACACAATGCATAGTGTCTCCTTTTCTATTTGTGCATACCTTGCTTCACACTCTGTGAAAGTACGTGAAGCATATGCAACTGGACACCAAGTATTATCATGTCTTTGTAAAATTACACAGCCTATTCCATCTTTGCTTGCATCACTACTGACTAATATGTCTTTCTTTGCATCATAATACTTTAACACTGGCTCTTGGGCAAGTTTTTCTTTCAGCATTTTCCATGCTGTTTCCTGCTGCTGGCCCCATTCAAACACATGTTTCTCATTTGTCACTTTTCTCAATGGAGCTGCTATGTTACTTGGATCTGGTATAAAACGACCTAAAAAATCAACATTCCCAGGAATCGTTGGACTGCTTTCTTATCCCCTGGCCGTTCCATATTCCAGATAGCTTCAACTTTCTTTCTGTGGCTTCACACTTTTGTCTGTCAATGTATCACCAAGAAATACTATTTCTTTCTTATTCATTTCACATCTTTCTTTGTTCAATTTTAGTCCTGATTCTCTGCACTTTTGCAACACTTGACGAATACGCTCATCATGTTCTTCTTGATTAGCCCCATACACTATTATACCATACATACTCGTATCAACTCCTGGTATGTCCATGAATATGTCACTCATAATACGGTGGAACACTTCTGGTGCTGATGATATGCCAAATGGTAAGCGTTTGTAACGGTATCTCCCAAATGGAGTATTGAAGGTACATAACAATGAACTCTTCTCATCCAATTTAACTTGCCAAAATCCACTACTTGCGTCAAATTTTGAAAAGATTTTAGCATTAGCAAATTTTGCATGTATTTCTTCTCTTGTTGGCATTTTGTAATGTTCTCTTTTTACATATTTATTTAGATTTCTTGGGTCTAAAACATACACGTATCTTGTTATTTGATTTATGAACAATCACCATCGAATTTACCCATTCTGTGGGCTCTTTTACTTTAACAATTACATCATGATCTTCCATTCTTTTTAATTCATTTTTTAGTTTCTCATGCAATGGAAATGGAACTTTTCTACATGCCTCGATCACAGGCTCTGCATTTTCTTGTAGTCTTATTACATGTTCTCCAGGAAGTGTACCTAATCCTTTAAAGACATCATTGAACTCTTTCAAAATGGCTATTTCCTGTAGACTACTACCATCAATTCGTTCAGTTTCTTCATTAATTTTCTGCGTGTGAACTGCATGCACTCTTTTTACAATATTCATGCGTTCAGCCAATGGTAACCCAATGATTGGTTGTACTTGCGCACTTGTTACTATTATCAACACACGTCTGTAACTAGCTTCTTTATACTCTATTTCAGCCATACACTGCCCTACTACTGGAACATCAGATCCTGCATAGGCTGTCAGTTGAACCTTTGTAGGATGCAATTGTGGCTTGTTTCTTAGCAAACTATAGTCTTTTTCTGAGATTATATTCACGTTCGCACCTGTGTCAACTTTGAACAATATTATGCTACCATTTACACAAACTGGCACCATCCACCATTTGAATGCTTCTTCCTTATCATTATTATCTACTGAGTGAGCCAAAACAGATTCTACAAAAAATTCTTCATTCTCATAATTTTCTTCAATTTCATTTTCAGAAACTCCATGTACAGCTTTCTTGTGTGCTCCCTGTCTGTGATGTGAAAACTGCGGCTTTGGTTGATTATGGCTCACACTTCTTGGTTGAGTATCTGGTTGATTACTTCTTGGTTGAGTATCTGGTTGATTTTGACTATAAAAACACATGGCCTTGAAATGGTTATATTTTCCACAATTTCCGCACGTTTTTCCAAATGCTGGGCAGCTTCTCGGAGGATGACTCCTACCACATTTTTTACAAGTTTTACCAGAATTGTTACTCGCACTACTTGATTTCTTAGGGAAATTTCTCGCATTTTTTCTCACTGCATCAACTGTTTTCTGATTACCATATCCCAGATCCCGCAATTCTCGTTTGGTGGCTTCGCAATTTCTCGCCATCCTAATGGCTTGCTCTAGTGTCAAGTCTTCTCCTTTATTTAAGATACTGGCTCGACACGCTTCATCTTTCATTCCAGCAATTAGCCTTTGTTTGATAAGCGAGTCTCTCAAACTTCTGTCACTAATATCACAATCTTGAATTTTTCTTCGAATTTCAGACAAGAACTGGTCAATAGTTTGGTCTCCAGACTGCTTTAGTTGCCATAACACTTCGCGGCTTCTGAATGTGCTTTTTCTCCCTTTGCAGTGCGTTTCAAATTTATTGAGCACGTGGCTTAGGTCCCATTTATCATCAGGGTTTTGCCACTCGAATCCTCGGTATAGATCGTTCGCTTCGTCACCTATGATATTTAACATCACACCGGTTTTTACCTTTGGACTTTTATTCTCATAACCAATTGCTATGATATATATTTCAAATCTTTCTTTCCACTCTTGCCACTTCTCGGAAACATTACCAGTAAGCTCCAGCGGTTTTGGCGGCACAATTCCAGGAACACTCACACTCATTTTGTTGTTTCTCACTTGTTTTCTCTTCCGTTTCGTATCTAATTACAATCTCTAAGTTCTGTTATGGTTCTACTTTATTCTGACACCATGTTATGGTTTGTATCTTATGTATTTATTAATCAGAAGATCTTTTTACGTTCTTCAACAGATTATTTATTTATTACACAAGATGGCGGCTCGGTCTACACAACGTCCTCGTACTCGCGAGGGAGCATGTATTTTTAACATACTAAATTTAGTAGAACTTGTAAACAAGAAAAATGGCTAACAAACGGTATTCAAGCAACAATAGCCAGTGAATCCGGGAACATCAAGGGCATGTGCATCGTCGGTCTACGGGAATGTCTTTTACACTGTACATATATATCGCTCGAACACGGTTGGCCACGGCTATCATTATCTAATGCAGATGATACTCAAATCTATATTTCATTTAATACTTGTGAATCTGACAATACTGTTAGTCGTGGTGAGCATGTTGTTACTCATTTTTTTAGTGTTTTTTGTTAAAGAATGGATGAATTCAAAGTTCTTGTGCTTGAATGAAGATAAAACTGAGGACTTGATAATTGCATCAGTTAAATTATATAGTAAGCTGAATATTCCATCTGTTAAAATTGGTGATGCTTTTAGTTCATACTGTGAAAGCTATGAAGAATATAGGGTTTTATATTTGATAATATGCTAAATTCAAAAGCACATGTAAATTACATCTATAGATCTATAATCTGTAAAACTGGTTGGTTTCAACTAAGACGGTTAGGCAGATTAGGCTGTATTTAGATGAAAAATCTATTGAAAACTGGTTCATGCTTTTTTATCACCTCACGAATTGACATAAATAATGGTTTACTACTGGGACTACCCTTGAACTTGATAAACAAAGTGCATATATTACGGCCCCAAACCCCTCATATTATGTCTTGTTCATGTGCAGAAAATTTAAGGAAAAAGAATTATTATGAATGATTGTTTATTATGATAATGAATATGATAAATGAATACGAAAGATGGTCATAAAGTATAGAAAATATTGGTAAGAGGACGCACACAAGTAGTATAGAGAGAACTCTATATGGTTATAGACAATTAACCAATCCTGTATAAGAGAGAAAAAAATGAAACACAAGTTGAAGAATAAGTATAGAGCTATATAACAGCTGTCTGTCACACTTTCATTGCTGTTAATGATGGCTGATGTAAGTCCACGTGTGCAAGTTCACTTCACTGTACATGATTCGTGATTTTAATAAAATGTTAGTCACTATGGGAATACTAGCAGAGGAACATAGGCCGCAAAATCCAGCCTCGTAAGCTCATATTTAGTATCAAAATTTTTTGTACAATGATGCTCACACGGCACACGGACAGATATTTGGTTTGTGTCTTATAAAATGGATATTTGATGACAATTCAAATGGCAGATCACAGATAAGATGTTTGACAGCAGTCTTATGAAAGCTGCATGGGCTCCGTGGTCGGCTCCGTATATCGTGTGCTTCTTTGAAAACGAATAAATGATGGTGTCAACACGCAGATATTTTGCCGATCTCGGGAATAAACAACCAATGTTTTAAAATGTTTTCACTCAGAAATGTTGTAAGTAAACATCTATTATGCATGACATCGGTTTCAGTAGTAAATTTTACATAGGTGTATGAATAATTACGCAGTTTTATAAGCTCCACAATGCAGGCTTAAATATTGAACTATTCCCGTTTTGATGAACGTACATTCGCAGACAGACCACGGGATTTCAAGTGGCAACGTTCAGCGAGATAATGACAGCTAGTATCCTCATTAAACTGTTAAATGCACCTTGACATTTCTATGTAAACTTTGAGAAATAGAAGCATCACTGTTTTTATTTGCGTAATTACTTCTCCGTATAGTAGCCGATATGAAAGTGTTACGTTATCCATAATTGAGTACAGTAGGTGCAACCACCACGTTTATCGACGTACGTGTGACGTAGTTATCTGAACGTGATGTACGTCATTCGTTCAAAAACACGGGGTCATCCGGTGCGTTTTTTGCTGAATTTTTTTGTCTGAATTCTATTGTTGATTCATTAATATGCTGCGATGGTTTAAACAAAAAAAATATACGGGATGTGTGTGAAGTGCCCTGTTGCATTCCAGCAAACTCAAGCCCGCTGCGCCACTCATTCT
>JAGTTF010000515.1:0-10546 GCA_019095985.1 Streblospio benedicti
CGTCATGGACCAAAAATGAAAGTTGTTCAGAATGGTCTGAAACGTATGGAACCAGTGAGTACGTCATATGACGTACATGACGACGTACCAGGGGCCTGGGGTACGTCATGGACGTCATGTACGTCATGGACAAAAAATGAAAGTTGTTCAGAATGGTCTGAAACGTATGGAACCAGTGAGTACGTCATATGACGTACATGACGTACCAGGGGCCTGGGGTACGTCATGGACGTCATGTACGTCATGGACCAAAAATGAAAGTTGTTCAGAATGGTCTGAAACGTATGGAACCAGTGAGTACGTCATATGACGTACATGACGTACCAGGGGCCTGGGGTACGTCATGGACGTCATGTACGTCATGGACCAAAAATGAAAGTTGTTCAGAATGGTCTGAAACGTATGGAACCAGTGAGTAGGTACGTCATGGACGTCATGTACGTCATGGACCAAAAATGAAAGTTGTTCAGAATGGTCTGAAACGTATGGAACCAGTGAGTACGTCATATGACGTACATGACGTACCAGGGGCCTGGGGTACGTCATGGACGTCATGTACGTCATGGACCAAAAAATGAAAGTTGTTCAGAATGGTCTGAAACGTATGGAACCAGTGAGTACGTCATATGACGTACATGACGTACCAGGGGCCTGGGGTACGTCATGGACGTCATGTACGTCATGGACCAAAAATGAAAGTTGTTCAGAATGGTCTGAAACGTATGGAACCAGTGAGTACGTCATATGACGTACATGACGTACCAGGGGCCTGGGGTACGTCATGGACGTCATGTACGTCATGGACCAAAAATGAAAGTTGTTCAGAATGGTCTGAAACGTATGGAACCAGTGAGTACGTCATATGACGTACATGACGTACCAGGGGCCTGGGGTACGTCATGGACGTCATGTACGTCATGGACCAAAAATGAAAGTTGTTCAGAATGGTCTGAAACGTATGGAACCAGTGAGTACGTCATATGACGTACATGACGTACCAAAAACGTATGGAACCAGTAAGTACGTCATATGACGTACATGACGTACCAGGGGCCTGGGGTACGTCATGGACGTCATGTACGTCATGGACAAAAAATGAAAGTTGTTCAGAATGGTCTGAAACGTATGGAACCAGTGAGTACGTCATATGACATACATGACGTACCAGGGGCCTGGGGTACGTCATGGACGTCATGTACGTCATGGACAAAAAATGAAAGTTGTTTCAGAATGGTGCTGAAACGTATGGAACCAGTGAGTACGTCATATGACGTACATGACGTACCAGGGGCCTGGGGTACGTCATGGACGTCATGGACCAAAAAATGAAAGTTGTTCAGAATGGTCTGAAACGTATGGAACCAGTGAGTACGTCATATGACGTACATGACGTACCAGGGGCCTGGGGTACGTCATGGACGTCATGTACGTCATGGACCAAAAAATGAAAGTTGTTCAGAATGGTCTGAAACGTATGGAACCAGTGAGTACGTCATATGACGTACATGACGTACCAGGGGCCTGGGGTACGTCATGGACGTCATGTACGTCATGGACCAAAAATGAAAGTTGTTCAGAATGGTCTGAAACGTATGGAACCAGTGAGTACGTCATATGACGTACATGACGTACCAGGGGCCTGGGGTACGTCATGGACGTCATGTACGTCATGGACCCAAAATGAAAGTTGTTCAGAATGGTCTGAAACGTATGGAACCAGTGAGTACGTCATATGACGTACATGACGTACCAGGGGCCTGGGGGTACGTCATGGACGTCATGTACGTCATGGACCAAAAATGAAAGTTGTTCAGAATGGTCTGAAACGTATGGAACCAGTAGTACGTCATATGACGTACATGACGTACCAGGGGCCTGGGGTACGTCATGGACGTCATGTACGTCATGGACCAAAAATGAAAGTTGTTCAGAATGGTCTGAAACGTATGGAACCAGTGAGTACGTCATATGACGTACATGACGTACCAGGGGCCTGGGGTACGTCATGGACGTCATGTACGTCATGGACCAAAAAATGAAAGTTGTTCAGAATGGTCTGAAACGTATGGAACCAGTGAAGTACGTCATATGACGTACATGACGTACCAGGGGCCTGGGGTACGTCATGGACGTCATGTACGTCATGGACCAAAAATGAAAGTTGTTCAGAATGGTCTGAAACGTATGGAACCAGTGGTACGTCATATGACGTACATGACGTACCAGGGGCCTGGGGTACGTCATGGACGTCATGGTACGTCATGGACCAAAAATGAAAGTTGTTCAGAATGGTCTGAAACGTATGGAACCAGTGAGTACGTCATATGACGTACATGACGGCACCAGGGGCCTGGGGTACGTCATGGACGTCATGTACGTCATGGACCAAAAAAATGAAAGATTGTTCAGAATGGTCTGAAACGTATGGAACCAGTGAGTACGTCATATGACGTACATGACGTACCAGGGGCCTGGGGTACGTCATGGACATGGACCAAAAATGAAAGTTGTTCAGAATGGTCTGAAACGTATGGAACCAGTGAGTACGTCATATGACGTCCATGACGTACCAGGGGCCTGGGGTACGTCATGGACGTCATCGTCATGGACCAAAAATGAAAGTTGTTCAGAATGGTCTGAAACGTATGGAACCAGTGAGTACGTCATATGACGTACATGACGTACCAGGGGCCTGGGGTACGTCATGGACGTCATGTACGTCATGGACCAAAAATGAAAGTTGTTCAGAATGGTCTGAAACGTATGGAACCAGTGAGTACGTCATATGACGTACATGACGTACCAGGGGCCTGGGGTACGTCATGGACGTCATGTACGTCATGGACCAAAAATGAAAGTTGTTCAGAATGGTCTGAAACGTATGGAACCAGTGAGTACGTCATATGACGTACATGACGTACCAGGCGCCTGGGGTACGTCATGGACGTCATGTACGTCATGGACCAAAAAAATGAAAGTTGTTCAGAATGGTCTGAAACGTATGGAACCAGTGAGTACGTCATATGACGTACATGACGTACCAGGGGCCTGGGGTACGTCATGGACGTCATGTACGTCATGGACCAAAAATGAAAGTTGTTCAGAATGGTCTGAAACGTATGGAACCAGTGAGTACGTCATATGACGTACATGACGTACCAGGGGCCTGGGGTACGTCATGGACGTCATGTACGTCATGGACCAAAAAAATGAAAGTTGTTCAGAATGGTCTGAAACGTATGGAACCAGTGAGTACGTCATATGACGTACATGACGTACCAGGGGCCTGGGGTACGTCATGGACGTCATGTACGTCATGGACCAAAAAAAATGAAAGTTGTTCAGAATGGTCTGAAACGTATGGAACCAGTGAGTACGTCTATGACGTACATGACGTACCAGGGGCCTGGGGTACGTCATGGACGTCATGTACGTCATGGACCAAAAAATGAAAGTTGTTCAGAATGGTCTGAAACGTATGGAACCAGTGAGTACGTCATATGACGTACATGACGTACCAGGGGCCTGGGGTACGTCATGGACGTCATGTCATGGTCATGGACCAAAAAATGAAAGTTGTTCAGAATGGTCATGTACGTCATGAAACGTATGAAAAATGGTCTGAAACGTATGGAACCAGTGAGTACGTCATATGACGTACATGACGTACCAGGGGCCTGGGGTACGTCATGGACGTCATGTACGTCATGGACCAAAAATGAAAGTTGTTCAGAATGGTCTGAAACGTATGGAACCAGTGAGTACGTCATATGACGTACATGACGTACCAGGGGCCTGGGGTACGTCATGGACGTCATGTACGTCATGGACCAAAAAATGAAAGTTGTTCAGAATGGTCTGAAACGTATGGAACCAGTGAGTACGTCATATGACGTACATGACGTACCAGGGGCCTGGGGTACGTCATGGACGTCATGTACGTCATGGACCAAAAAATGAAAGTTGTTCAGAATGGTCTGAAACGTATGGAACCAGTGAGTACGTCATATGACGTACATGACGTACCAGGGGCCTGGGGTACGTCATGGACGTCATGTACGTCATGGACCAAAAATGAAAGTTGTTCAGAATGGTCTGAAACGTATGGAACCAGTGAGTACGTCATATGACGTACATGACGTACCAGGGGCCTGGGGTACGTCATGGACGTCATGTACGTCATGGACCAAAAAATGAAAGTTGTTCAGAATGGTCTGAAACGTATGGAACCAGTGAGTACGTCATATGACGTACATGACGTACCAGGGGCCTGGGGTACGTCATGGACGTCATGTACGTCATGGACCAAAAATGAAAGTTGTTCAGAATGGTCTGAAACGTATGGAACCAGTGAGTACGTCATATGACGTACATGACGTACCAGGGGCCTGGGGTACGTCATGGACGTCATGTACGTCATGGACCAAAAATGAAAGTTGTTCAGAATGGTCTGAAACGTATGGAACCAGTGAGTACGTCATATGACGTACATGACGTACCAGGGGCCTGGGGTACGTCATGGACGTCATGTACGTCATGGACCAAAAAATGAAAGTTGTTCAGAATGGTCTGAAACGTATGGAACCAGTGAGTACGTCATATGACGTACATGACGTACCAGGGGCCTGGGGTACGTCATGGACGTCATGTACGTCATGGACCAAAAATGAAAGTTGTTCAGAATGGTCTGAAACGTATGGAACCAGTGAGTACGTCATATGACGTACATGACGTACCAGGGGCCTGGGGTACGTCATGGACGTCATGTACGTCATGGACCAAAAAATGAAAGTTGTTCAGAATGGTCTGAAACGTATGGAACCAGTGAGTACGTCATATGACGTACATGACGTACCAGGGGCCTGGGGTACGTCATGGACGTCATGTACGTCATGGACCAAAAAATGAAAGTTGTTCAGAATGGTCTGAAACGTATGGAACCAGTGGGTACGTCATATGACGTACATGACGTACCAGGGGCCTGGGGTACGTCATGGACGTCATGTACGTCATGGACCAAAAAATGAAAGTTGTTCAGAATGGTCTGAAACGTATGGAACCAGTGAGTACGTCATATGACGTACATGACGTACCAGGGGCCTGGGGTACGTCATGGACGTCATGTACGTCATGGACCAAAAAATGAAAGTTGTTCAGAATGGTCTGAAACGTATGGAACCAGTGAGTACGTCATATGACGTACATGACGTACCAGGGGCCTGGGGTACGTCATGGACGTCATGTACGTCATGGACCAAAAATGAAAGTTGTTCAGAATGGTCTGAAACGTATGGAACCAGTGAGTACGTCATATGACGTACATGACGTACCAGGGGCCTGGGGTACGTCATGGACGTCATGTACGTCATGGACCAAAAAATGAAAGTTGTTCAGAATGGTCTGAAACGTATGGAACCAGTGAGTACGTCATATGACGTACATGACGTACCAGGGGCCTGGGGTACGTCATGGACGTCATGTACGTCATGGACAAAAAATGAAAGTTGTTCAGAATGGTCTGAAACGTATGGAACCAGTGAGTACGTCATATGACGTACATGACGTACCAGGGGCCTGGGGTACGTCATGGACGTCATGTACGTCATGGACCAAAAAATGAAAGTTGTTCAGAATGGTCTGAAACGTATGGAACCAGTGAGTACGTCATATGACGTACATGACGTACCAGGGGCCTGGGGTACGTCATGGACGTCATGTACGTCATGGACCAAAAATGAAAGTTGTTCAGAATGGTCTGAAACGTATGGAACCAGTGAGTACGTCATATGACGTACATGACGTACCAGGGGCCTGGGGTACGTCATGGACGTCATGTACGTCATGGACCAAAAATGAAAGTTGTTCAGAATGGTCTGAAACGTATGGAACCAGTGAGTACGTCATATGACGTACATGACGTACCAGGGGCCTGGGGTACGTCATGGACGTCATGTACGTCATGGACCAAAAAATGAAAGTTGTTCAGAATGGTCTGAAACGTATGGAACCAGTGAGTACGTCATATGACGTACATGACGTACCAGGGGCCTGGGGTACGTCATGGACGTCATGTACGTCATGGACCAAAAATGAAAGTTGTTCAGAATGGTCTGAAACGTATGGAACCAGTGAGTACGTCATATGACGTACATGACGTACCAGGGGCCTGGGGTACGTCATGGACGTCATGTACGTCATGGACCAAAAATGAAAGTTGTTCAGAATGGTCTGAAACGTATGGAACCAGTGAGTACGTCATATGACGTACATGACGTACCAGGGGCCTGGGGTACGTCATGGACGTCATGTACGTCATGGACAAAAAATGAAAGTTGTTCAGAATGGTCTGAAACGTATGGAACCAGTGTACGTCATATGACGTACGTCATATGACGTACATGGACATGGACAAAAATGAAAGTTGTTCAGAATGGCCTGGGGTACGTCATGGACGTCATGTACGTCATGGACAAAAAATGAAAGTTGTTCAGAATGGTCTGAAACGTATGGAACCAGTGGTACGTCATATGACGTACATGTACGTCATATACGTCATGGACGTACGTCATGGACCAAAAAATGAAAGTTGTTCAGAATGGTCTGAAACGTATGGAACCAGTGAGTACGTCATATGACGTACATGACGTACCAGGGGCCTGGGGTACGTCATGGACGTCATGGACGTCATGGACCAAAAATGAAAGTTGTTCAGAATGGTCTGAAACGTATGGAACCAGTGAGTACGTCATATGACGTACATGACGTACCAGGGGCCTGGGGTACGTCATGGACGTCATGTACGTCATGGACAAAAAATGAAAGTTGTTCAGAATGGTCTGAAACGTATGGAACCAGTGAGTACGTCATATGACGTACATGACGTACGTACCAGGGGCCTGGGGTACGTCATGGACGTCATGTACGTCATGGACCAAAAATGAAAGTTGTTCAGAATGGTCTGAAACGTATGGAACCAGTGAGTACGTCATATGACGTACATGACGTACCAGGGGCCTGGGGTACGTCATGGACGTCATGTACGTCATGGACCAAAAATGAAAGTTGTTCAGAATGGTCTGAAACGTATGGAACCAGTGAGTACGTCATATGACGTACATGGGGCCTGGGGTACGTCATGGACGTCATGTACGTCATGGACAAAAATGAAAGTTGTTCAGAATGGTTGGAAAACGTATGGAACCAGTGGTACGTCATGGACGTCATGGGGTACGTCATGGACGTCAAAATGGACCAAAAAGTTGTTCAGAATGGTCTGAAACGTATGGAACCAGTGAGTACGTCATATGACGTACATGACGTACCAGGGGCCTGGGGTACGTCATGGACGTCATGTACGTCATGGACCAAAAAATGAAAGTTGTTCAGAATGGTCTGAAACGTATGGAACCAGTGAGTACGTCATATGACGTACATGACGTACCAGGGGCCTGGGGTACGTCATGGACGTCATGTACGTCATGGACAAAAATGAAAGTTGTTCAGAATGGTCTGAAACGTATGGAACCAGTGAGTACGTCATATGACGTACATGACGTACCAGGGGCCTGGGGTACGTCATGGACGTCATGTACGTCATGGACAAAAAATGAAAGTTGTTCAGAATGGTCTGAAACGTATGGAACCAGTGAGTACGTCATATGACGTACATGACGTACCAGGGGCCTGGGGTACGTCATGGACGTCATGTACGTCATGGACCAAAAATGAAAGTTGTTCAGAATGGTCTGAAAACGTATGGAACCAGTGAGTACGTCATATGACGTACATGACATACCAGGGGCCTGGGGTACGTCATGGACGTCATGTACGTCATGGACCAAAAATGAAAGTTGTTCAGAATGGTCTGAAACGTATGGAACCAGTGAGTACGTCATATGACGTACATGACGTACCAGGGGGGCCTGGGGTACGTCATGGACGTCATGTACGTCATGGACCAAAAAATGAAAGTTGTTCAGAATGGTCTGAAACGTATGGAACCAGTGAGTACGTCATATGACGTACATGACGTACCAGGGGCCTGGGGTACGTCATGGACGTCATGTACGTCATGGACAAAAATGAAAGTTGTTCAGAATGGTCTGAAACGTATGGAACCAGTGAGTACGTCATATGACGTACATGACGTACCAGGGGCCTGGGGTACGTCATGGACGTCATGTACGTCATGGACCAAAAAATAAAAGTTGTTCAGAATGGTCTGAAACGTATGGAACCAGTGAAGTACGTCATATGACGTACATGACGTACCAGGGGCCTGGGGTACCATGGACCAAAAAATGAAAGTTGTTCAGAATGGTCTGAAACGTATGGAACCAGTGAGTACGTCATATGACGTACATGACGTACCAGGGGCCTGGGGTACGTCATGGACGTCATGTACGTCATGGACCAAAAAATGAAAGTTGTTCAGAATGGTCTGAAACGTATGGAACCAGTGAGTACGTCATATGACGTACATGACGTACCAGGGGCCTGGGGTACGTCATGGACGTCATGTACGTCATGGACCAAAAATGAAAGTTGTTCAGAATGGTCTGAAACGTATGGAACCAGTGAGTACGTCATATGACGTACATGACGTACCAGGGGCCTGGGGTACGTCATGGACGTCATGTACGTCATGGACCAAAAAATGAAAGTTGTTCAGAATGGTCTGAAACGTATGGAACCAGTGAGTACGTCATATGACGTACATGACGTACCAGGGGCCTGGGGTACGTCATGGACGTCATGTACGTCATGGACCAAAAATGAAAGTTGTTCAGAATGGTCTGAAACGTATGGAACCAGTGAGTACGTCATATGACGTACATGACGTACCAGGGGCCTGGGGTACGTCATGGACGTCATGTACGTCATGGACCAAAAAATGAAAGTTGTTCAGAATGGTCTGAAACGTATGGAACCAGTGAGTACGTCATATGACGTACATGACGTACCAGGGGCCTGGGGTACGTCATGGACGTCATGTACGTCATGGACCAAAAATGAAAGTTGTTCAGAATGGTCTGAAACGTATGGAACCAGTGAGTACGTCATATGACGTACATGACGTACCAGGGGCCTGGGGTACGTCATGGACGTCATGTACGTCATGGACCAAAAATGAAAGTTGTTCAGAATGGTCTGAAAACGTATGGAACCAGTGAGTACGTCATATGACGTACATGACGTACCAGGGGCCTGGGGTACGTCATGGACGTCATGTACGTCATGGACCAAAAATGAAAGTTGTTCAGAATGGTCTGAAACGTATGGAACCAGTGAGTACGTCATATGACGTACATGACGTACCAGGGGCCTGGGGTACGTCATGGACGTCATGTACGTCATGGACCAAAAAATGAAAGTTGTTCAGAATGGTCTGAAACGTATGGAACCAGTGAGTACGTCATATGACGTACATGACGTACCAGGGGCCTGGGGTACGTCATGGACGTCATGTACGTCATGGACCAAAAATGAAAGTTGTTCAGAATGGTCTGAAACGTATGGAACCAGTGAGTACGTCATATGACGTACATGACGTACCAGGGGCCTGGGGTACGTCATGGACGTCATGTACGTCATGGACCAAAAATGAAAGTTGTTCAGAATGGTCTGAAACGTATGGAACCAGTAGTACGTCATATGACGTACATGACGTACCAGGGGCCTAGGGTACGTCATGGACGTCATGGTCATGGACAAAAAAAAAAGAAAGTTGTTCAGAATGGTCTGAAACGTATGGAACCAGGGTACGTCATATGACGTACATGACGTACCAGGGGCCTGGGGTACGTCATGGACGTCATGTACGTCATGGACCAAAAATGAAAGTTGTTCAGAATGGTCTCAAAACGTATGGAACCAGTGAGTACGTCATATGACGTACATGACGTACCAGGGGCCTGGGGTACGTCATGGACGTCATGTACGTCATGGACAAAAAATGAAAAGATTGTTCAGAATGGTCTGAAACGTATGGAACCAGTGAGTACGTCATATGACGTACATGACGTACCAGGGGCCTGGGGTACGTCATGGACGTCATGTACGTCATGGACCAAAAAAATGAAAGTTGTTCAGAATGGTCTGAAACGTATGGAACCGATGAGTACGTCATATGACGTACATGACGTACCAAGGGGCCTGGGGTACGTCATGGACGTCATGTACGTCATGGACCAAAAATGAGAGTACGTCATATGACTACATGACGTACATGACGTACAGGCGCCTGGGGTACGTCATGGACGTCAAAATACGTCATGGACCAAAAATGAAAGTTGTTCAGAATGGTCTGAAACGTATGGAACCAGTGAGTACGTCATATGACGTACATGACGTACCAGGGGCCTGGGGTACGTCATGGACGTCATGTACGTCATGGACCAAAAAAATGAAAGTTGTTCAGAATGGTCTGAAACGTATGGAACCAGAAAAGTATGGAAACCCTTGAGTACTCATTTATACGTTTTTTGACCCTTTAAAATTTTTTTTGGGCCCGGGGTCCCATGGGCTGCCCCACGTTATGGACTTA
>JAGTTF010000516.1:0-13007 GCA_019095985.1 Streblospio benedicti
GGAATAAATGGTTGATGCATCAGCTGTGTGATTTGTGAGAATGAAGATGGGGTGGTGATTTAGTTGCCGTAGAAATGGGAAGGTCGGATTATATGTGAGATACTGACCGGGTTTTTCAATGGCTTGTCCGTGGTGATATCGTGTAGAAACACCTGGTGTGGGGTTCGTTTTAGAACTTTGTATGGCCCTCGATTGATTGATTGTAATTTCTTGTTGCTGTGTGGGATCGTCCAGAGCTGGCCTCGCCAGAAGCATATGTCGCCTTCTTTCAATCGAAGTGATGGGTGGTTGCACGTGTTTGTGGTTAATGAGCATTGTACACTGCCCAGTATGTCCACATCTCAAAGCTGCAATCGGGTGTACAGTACTTGGGGACGAGTCAAAGTTAAATGGATCTACACTTGCGACACTGCAAAGGAGAACTTACTGAATGGCGATGACATAAAGCGTCTAGAGAAGCACGTGGCAGACTGTGGCACAGCCAACATGTTGCCAATAGTGATGTGGGCCATTTCGGAGCTCACGGTTTGCGCCAGTGCACAATGTATCACAGAATCTTACCTCGATATGATTGGGCGCCTTGGATCCTGCCGCAGGCCAGGCTTATGGATGGACTTGCATGCAACACTGTGGTACAGAAGGACGCCACAAGAGATGCAAATGAAGATGAAGGCGACATACGGCAGCCATCAGAAACCCGATATTCTCGCACTTGCCTCAACAAATGTGAGTATGCCGTTTGAACTGTAAATTTAGCTTTATCCATGCCTGGAAAAATAACTGCGTACAATATTTGATGTCGAACTGTGTAAAAAATTGCAGAGAACAGAACTTAAAGAACTGGCAAAAAAAGACAATACCGGTCGGAAACGAATGAAGCATCTGAATGAAAATGAAGATGCCCCCAAGACTGAGACCAATAGTTATTTTAGGTGGAACTTGTTGGAACAGAATCTATTCCTGTGGTGTCTAGCCAGCAGTAAACCAGAGCTACTGACACAGTGCACAGATGAATGGGATGTGTATTGATGGGAAGAAACTCCAGACGAGGATGATCAGGCCGCCACACAAATACCAATCAAGAAAATCAACCTTGCTTACAATTTTTTGGGAAGCGCATATTAGTACTTTGGTTCACTGGTCTGTTGCAACAACCCAACTTAAACAGTCTGGGGCTAGTTGGCAAACGGGTAGAAATCAAACAACGGGATTGATATTTGGACATGGCAAACGTATAGCAAGGTACATTAAACATCCTATTTATGAGCCTAAAACCATGACTATTGAGGAACTCAATTAACATTTGTCATAAACCGTTGATTCCACGTTATTTCCAGATGTGAGAAACGATTTTTGGCTTCACTGCCTGTGCGTCTATGTCTATACAAACTTGCCAGGGAAAAAGTAGGTCTGAACACGATTAACAACCGGGAATTTGTGACTTACAAATGGTGCATTTTTTGAAAAATCAAGTTATGGTGAGTCACAATTCAAATTTTTCAAGCAGCAGAACCACACGTGATATTGGTTTATTCATATGGGTAGTTTATCTTGCTTTTTCCAGAAACAAATCCCAATTACCACCGCAATGGAAACTGTTGCAAGAAGAGGGAACCTGAGGTTAAGGAAGTGAAAGAGGTTTACCCAGCCTTTGAACGTGCTTACCCCCACCAGTATGATGAAGAATACTGCAGAGCGATGCGGCAAAGTACCCACAGGTCATGTAACAGATTTTTTAAATATGCATAGACAGCAAAGCATTGAGTACAAAAGTGTTCTTGATTCCACTTACTTTGTTTCAAACCAAAACGCTCTTGTTAAATTACAGGTCCGAAAAAATATGCTTTAGTCTTCGGTTGAAAATTAACAACAATGGTGACAACCACCCCCAGACTGTATTTGAAGTCGGAAGTTTTTGGACCGACATTGAACAGAATTACCAAGGTGAAACTGAATTTAACTTGATATTTAAGTAATAGGGAAATTAGAATTACAGTTTGTGGCCCATGAGATATCTAAAGTTGTGGCATTAGATGTGGTCAAGCAATTTGTTGCCATTAGTATGTGCACCATTTCTGATAAAATACTGCTGTTATTGATATAGGTATTACACCCACATTTACTTGGGCCCCAGTTTATCGGCGCCAGCAGTGTACAAATCAGGGGATGGGCTATAATAGCGCAGATGGCACATGCGTTGAATGACAAAGCAGACCACTTGCCCAAATCCGACATGCTGGGATGCATTGGGTTCTTCCAACGTAAGCATGTCGAAACCAGTCCTGCTGGAAACATTTCTGTTTTACCCAAGCTCAAGCAGAGAATATCAATTTGGAAGCCTTTGGTGAAAATAGAGGCAAATTTTACAATCATACTATTACTCAATTATAGTTAGCCGATCTCAGGTCGCTGGCAAGTTGCTGTGGAGTCAAAGCTCCAAAGAGGTGTTCCCGGCAAGATCTTCTTCTCTTTTTGGTTAGAGCACAGGGAAAACAGAATACACCAAACTCTTCAAAACCTTTAAAATCCAGAAGTGGGGGACTGGTCATGATGTTTTGTCAACACCAGGTAAATTAAAGCTAAAGCTCCCCTGAAAGGAATGTCTGTGTAACATGCAGAATTGGTATATTGAAGTCTCTGTTATTGTGTACCTGTTGTTGTTTATTATGTGTGTGAATCCGTAGCTTCGGAATAAATTACTGATTCAACACTTAGAATACATGATGAATCAATTTGTAAGGCATAATGTAAAAAAAAAAAAAATAGCAAATTTTCACAATTGCCAAAAGATGTGACATTCAAACGCGTACAAAATCCACTATGAAACCGCTAAACCAAGATAGCAGCAAAGAAGGTATAAGGTCAGCTCACTACCAGACGTGCTTATAAGATTTCCAGCAGACACTTTTATGAGATAAAAAAGAGGCAAATTGCAGATTACCTAGGGTAGGTAAAAAAAAGAGTGTACCCATGCATAACGTGTTGCAAAAATAGAAATCCTTTCATGGCCTCGTGGTGTTTTAGGATTGTATTTTAGTTTGCATTTGTCGATATTTCCTCATATTGCGTACATCCTATTTTGAGGTTGGTAATTCTTTTACAGACATTTTCCACCCAATTTATACACAAAGTAGAGAGTGACGTTGGTGGAACGCTCCTGCACGCAGTAGTGCGAATATTAAAACGAATGAGAGGTTCAAAACAAAGTCTGGATGCATACGCAATAATGGTGACTAATTAATTTATAAGATTGTTTAAAACTACATGCAATTTTAGCATCTTTTGATTTTCCGCTGATAACGACCGTGAATTGTAACAGGAAGTATTAAGTTATTTGGAATATTATGTTGCAGTGGGAGTTACTGAGAACCTCTGGATATGTCTTCGGCCAACAAGAAGATGCCCAGGAGTTGCTATGCCACTGCATAGGATCCGAATTTCACCCTGAAATTGGAATCACAATCACACAACATTACCATTTGGTGGAACATCCGTCGGACTGCCGATGTGATTGTGTGTTGGTAAGAGTTGAACAAATTTTACCAAGCATCAGTGGCCGTCCAATAATAAAATTTCAATTAATAAATATTGTGGGACGATGATAATTACAACTTAATGTGATTTAACACAGGAAAGCAACCGAGTTGTCAATGAAAGCATATTAATAGTGCGAGAGGACAGTGGAAGCGTGCAGGATGGCGTGAAAGGGTGCCTGACAGATCAGGTGCAACTGTAAGTACAGCAATGCTTACCTTTTTTCTCGACTCAACAAGTAAAAAATAAAAGCCTGAAAATCCCATGAGGATCAATTATGAAATGTTTTTAGGAAATTGTAAGAAATTACTGTTAAACCACACCTTTTAACCAATTTGATTAGAAATTGTTTGAAATTAATGTTTTGGTTTTAGCCTATGCGAACGTTGCTCTAACATCATGGCGTATCGCAGAGAGGCAAGTGTTATAGAAACAGGATTTGCGCTTTTCGTAAGTGTGGCAAGGTCTTGCGATTCGACCGGACTTAAAAACCAGCTTGAATTAAATATCGACAGGTGAGATTTTTTATGTAATTGAAAGCGAATGACACAATAATGTTTTTGCTACTAACCTAATAATGTGACATTGCTTAAGTCATGGACTCAAGTGGATGCAAAGAAATGACTACCAATAGCAAATGGACAGGCCACAGAGTTTTCAGTGTGAAAGTACCAAATGGTCTTGCTGCAAACTGTAAGTTGTTTTTCTAACCCCACAGGGATTTGGACTTTGCTGGTCGACACTACCGTTTAGTGGGTGGTGTTGCACATTATGGCAAAAACGATAAAAAGAAGGACATTGTAAGTCTTTACAATAATTGAATCTCGCATAATTGTTACCGTTTTAAAAATAACTCTAGAACAAGTGCATCAACTGTATTTTTTTTGCAAATCTTCCTAAAAATACATAAAAATAAGTACTTGATTTCCAATAAGATGTGGCAGAGGTTAATATTAATGACCCATGCAGTTAATGTTTAAAATTGATTTGAACCAAATATGTCTAAGGATTGATGTTTCAGATGTCAGTTTCAAGACGGATTGGAGTAGAAATATTGCCACCGTCACTAGTGATATCAACATTACAAATAACGAAGCAGACGATTATATACAACAAAGGAGTCTGGAGGTATTAGTCTTATCTTTGCAAGTTAGCATTCCACCTGGAAGCCTAATTACATTGCCTTGAAATATGTGGACTTTATATGTTATAAATGAAATATAACCATGACGAATTTCTTGGCCATCTATTTGGTAGGAAAAACAAATAAGAAACTGCATTCATGAAAAGCGAGTGTGACAAAGCAAAAGATGGTGAATGAATAATAACCAATTGTACTTTTTTTGCAAACAGAAGAGAGTGTACATCCTAGCCTACGTCGATGCCAATCTTTCGTCAATTGGCATTGCAGAGCCGGAGGAAGATGGCAATCGAAATTCGCCAGAAGATGCAATTGAAAACCCAAAAAGTCAAGTCGAGGGCAAGGCAAGTATCACGGTTAAGTAATGAAAAAGCGCAAACGCAGAATCGTAAGTTGATTTCAAACAAAATTGTGATTAAATAATTCACTGAAAGCTATTGACACTATTCGTTGTGGTTGGATGGGTTAAAATCTAAGTGTTAGGTTAATAAATTTGTATGGATGGACTTGCATGCAACACTGTGGTATAGAAGTACGCCACAAAGAGATGCAAATGAAGATGAAGACAATGTCGTATACGCGTGTGCCCAACTTAGCACAGGTCCCTGGACATGACTCACCTCTCGCGTGTCCCCTAGAATACAAATAAAGGGTCACTCCCGCGGCCGACTGCCGCGGTTAGCCAACTCGGAAGCCGCGGAGGCCGCCACCAGCCCGCCACCTAGCGGCTGCACGCTAGCATAAAAGCCAGCGGCGCGCTCACTCATTACGACTACCGGGCTCTCGACCACTCTGGCTGTGCTGGTCAGACTTCTCGAGAATGCTGGCTACAACCAGCCATGAGCTTCCCACAATTCCCTTCATAATGATGTTTGTAACTGCAATATATATATTGCCTCTGCTATAGACATTAATGTGGCCTTTACATTTTCTACGGCCCACTCGGACTCACGGTCCTAACCCACGTCGTTTGCCATTTCGACGTATATCACCGTTTTAACGGCTTTTATTCATCCAGCATGGAAATCAGCCGTCAAACATATCTGTAGTCAAGCGTCTCGAGGTGATGCTTGCTCAATTTTACTGCACAGCAATCTTTAATATGTTGGCCACATCAGTCTAAGCAGAAAACTGGAAAAACGAATCTATAAGTCAAACATTCCAGAGCAATTTACGTGCACCCTTGCAGCGTACCTATTCAAAATCGTGGTTCACTCATGACAGATTGCACACCGCGCATCATGGCGTATTCTGAACAACCCAGTGTCGCTATTTACTGGAAAAGTGGGGCGAGAACCCATCCTTTTTGTTATCAACATGTGGTGCAAATATATGTCAACTGGGAATCTCATATATCAATATTGTCAGGTTGTTAAGCATATTTCATTACAACATACTTAGCCTATGGAAAAATACGTCACGTAACATCATCTGTCCACATTTGAGGCCATCTAAGTATGAGTGGGTTTATGCCTATTCGACACCGTGGAAAACAGCCTACTTCACTAAAAACACAACCTTTTTGGGATTTAAAGCCAAGCCATGGCATGCCTCAATCATGGCTGTTTCATTTCGCTAGTTTCAATGTGAACTATTCATAAGTCGGGCTAAAGTGGGGTAATGGCTGGAAATTTTCTATGGACATGAACGAGGAGGCTTTGTTTTAACGTTACACAAAACAAACAAGCGCATCTTGCCACTCAGAGAAAAATATACGTGTAATGCATGAGATTGATTAGCGTCGATCGAATTGTGTTTCATGTAGTCAATCTCATATGCTTCCAATTATCCCGCGAGTATCTGACACGGGTCAGGTTATCTAATCGTGACAGCAAGCCCACATAATCAGTTCACCAGACCGCGTTCGCCCAAGGTCAATTCCCATCAACACAGACAATGTGTCGCCAGTCCACAGGGCAAATCATGCTAACAGTAGATCTTAGACCATGATCGGTTATGATTCAGTCTATATTTCATAACACGACTCCATAGCGTGGTCAGCGGGGTAAGATTAATCCCGTGTCAAAGACATGCAGTATGAACCGACCATAATAGAAGACATATCAGTACTAAGTTTAGGGCAGGGTGGGGGGGGGGGGGTGCGTCTAATACTTATGACAAACATCGCGCACCGAATGTCCTATTTCATACATAATGGTGGCCGCAGCTCCCGTGGCAACGCAACGTCCAAAATCGTAAGCTTGACGCAAAAATATTTTCACGCGAAGAAAAAGGGATTTACAGTCGTTCTTCCGCGCCTTGTGGAGAAATGGCGCTTTGGCGCAGATGTTAGCAATTAAATTGTTACGGCTATCTGATACTGTATGTTAATGTGTAGTGGCCAGCGTAATCAGCTGCGGATGGTGGCTCCAGTATGAGACCATCAGTCCGTATTCATCATATGCTTTTTGGACACCACAAGTATCAGACCCTCCTACCAAACATGAAGTTTCATATTCAGTACAAGTCATTGATGCAAGTTTTGGCTGTGTTAGCCCGTACTCGGATTACGGAAGGAGATGATGTGTGGTAAGGTTATATTATCATATAAATATTATCCTATTTTATCACTATTAATCTAATGGCGGATATTATAGTAAACATATGTTTTGATGGTCTCAATTTCTTGTATTAGGATCTGTGGACCGGAAGGTTGGCGAGTGCGTCTGATACGAAGGGACCATCCGCGTCCAATACCTCACTTGGTGCTTGAAGAGCGTCTTCTGGTGAGCATTTCATAATTATGTATAATTAATAGAGCCTAAATCTAAACGTATATTCCCTACCCTAAGTGGCGGTCCATCTGTGTAACGTTAAGTCGCTTCTCTTACAGTTAGAAGCTGGAAGGCGCGACGCATCCACGCAGACGGATGAAGTCCGCCCCCTACTTTACAATATCGGGCGTGGTGGCCGATGGCCTGGCACCGCCCCTGATGTTGTGCCAGGCTTGCCACCCAGGGGTCGCGCACGCGCCGTGATAGCCTGTCGCGCGGCGAGTGAAGCGTTTCACAGGGTCATGGAATCATAAACTATTGATTATTAAGTGTAAATTCATAGGATATAAAAGGATATACATATATTCCCTGGTGTTGTTGCATTTTGTTTGTTTTTGGCATATGGCACGCGTTCATGCGTTTCCAGAGGACTAACGACTCACACATATATATATGGCCAATTAATACGCTCACGGCATGTATACGCCATCCAGGGGGGGGGGTGTGTTTGTTGATGAGTAAGTGAAAACCATTTCCTGCAGCAAAGGCGCACTTAGGCGACTAGTTTGCGTTTCTATTTGCCGCCAGGCCTGGGGTGACTGTTCAGTTTCATGATTGCAGCACACGTGCACTGTCATTCCATGTTTAAGTATAAACCAGGCAAAGACCAGGCATGATTTGTACGGTGTATGACGTCATCCCATACAATATTCGTGTGTCCAGGGCTAGGGAGGAAAGGCGTCACCTTTGAGCTGTCATCACTTTGGGAGGTCCATGGGTGTATATAGACTCAAGTTATCTTCAAGCTAATAAATTCAATCCATAATATCAAGTGCAGCGACCTGCTGTTTACAGGTTCTTTGTGTACGTGTCACCTTTGCCCTAACTTTGCCCACATGTGTGGCCTTTAAACTTACGTGTTATTACGATCATAAACATCTGCTCGTCCCAAAATATACGGGATACTCACCGCGCGTGTCCTTGTGTGCAATTCGTGGTTGTATCGAAAGTTTCTCGGTGTGAATGTTAATCTAAAAGAGCTTGTTTAATTCGCAGCCTCCACATTACATACAGACATATATTGGACATATACTGGAATCATAACCAAATTCTAACGGTTATATGTACACGAATTGTTCTTAGGCAAATATTATGAAAATCACTGAATCCATGCGTGTTAAACGAAATCAAATGTGCATATATATATATACATTCCTTAAGAAAAACTTGACTAGCGAAACTTGTCGTTTGTGTGATTACTGAATGAATAATATGGTATTAATTATTACAGTTAATGAGTAATTCCGGTTTTTCATGACCCTTCTCTAAGTTATTGGGTCTATTGTCTAGATGTGGTCGCCTTAGACAGGTACAAATTGCTGTGGTTTGACTATTATTGATATGAAGTTAACAATTGCAAAGCACAACAACCCGCATCTGTCGCATTATTTTCCCTGTTGTGAAAATATAGCATGCGAAATCTAGAATCATATAATGTCGGCTCATCTTATATTGTATCCATCGAAACACACGCACATTGTCGAAGTCATTTGACAGTATACATATATCTCGACCGGCACAACACAGAACTGAGAAATCTCTCCCTCATGCTATTTGGGTGAATAAAAGCGTGTGTATTAGCTATTTAAGTCCTCAGGGTCGAAAGAAAAGAGAGGCGGAGAGGAGACATCATTTTATTCTGCCACACGCATGTACAACGTGCGGTACTTGCCGTGTACATCCAATATTAGAGACTCTACACATATGCAATATCGTGTACATTAAATCTATATGATAATCAAAACGTCCATACTGTGGTAAATTGCATGGATGAGATTTTTAAAGGGCTATCTTATCATTACATCTAATGTTCCAGTTATGTTGTCCATAGTGCCAGCTTTCACTGCTCATACCGCCATACATGTAATGGTCAAACATGCATGACTAGATGAACAACGAAAACAGCACAGATATCAAAACCAAGGCCCTACATTCCGTTGGTGTTTGTAAACATTGCCTGCTGCCTTCAAAACCAGCTCATTTGCATATGGTGAGCAAGTTGTTTTGTGAGCACTTTGACGTGAGCAATTCTTGAGGTGGCCGGCTGTTCTTAGATACAGCCAATATTTGGCTAGCATTATAGGCGTTACGTTGTGTTTATTAATGACCATTTATAAGTCAAAATACCTCATCATAGGTGGTACATACTACATATACATATGCACATACATATACATGTACATTTATTATTTTGAGGGTATGTCACCAATTAGTGTCTCTGCCTGGACTTTCTTTTCTATTCTAAGTTCATGACTAGTTGGACATATTACACAGGTTATATAGAAAAGCATTCGAGAGTTTAAAATATACATAACGATTTATCCTGTGTCTACACTGGGTTATGTCATCCACAATCGCGTACTACGTTCCACATGATCATATAATACACATGTCTCTTTAAGTTTAATAAAAGAGAAAAGAGGGGGGGTTGGTTCGTTATCTGGCTTAGAGAATATTGTCGCGGAGTGATAGGTTAATCACTTACGTTTAAAAATCTAGGAGTTACATGTAAGTCAACCAGATCAAAGGTGTGGCATTGCATTCATGTACCAGTGATATACATATGAGGGTATCTCATTGCTAAGGAGCGATGAGACATAAAGCGCACAAGCTGAGTTACCTTATCATTCGTCTTAATATTCACGCTCATAGTGTCATGTTTTGTGTCAATCATCTCATGATGCTAAGGGGGTCGGGGTCCTCGGACGCTTCCGGGGAGCGATTCGCAAGGCTTTTTCTATGGGCATCGCGAATCGGTCCTAAAACTCTTAGAAACTTTTAAAAATTTGCATGCTACATATATGTATACTTACGCTTCGGCAGCCTAAGTGTTTACTCGCTCGTTCATTAGTCATTCGTTCGCTCGTGTTTCCGTTGTGTCAATTGTCTTACTTGTCAGGGGAAGGGGGTGGGGTATCACATAATGCTAGTGTCAGCGTTGGACTCTCTGTTGCCATATAAATCACAGGATCTATTTTTGCCTGCTTAATTCGCGAAACATGAACTTTCCTGGAGACCTTGGCACTGAAGATATCTTGTAGGTCGTACGTGTTATCGTCGTAAGTGGCTACGCATAACTGGGGTATGAAGGTCTTAGCTAATTTGCGCCGTCCTTCCTCATCTGCAGTAGGTGGGATTCTCATCATTATCAAGTCTCCAGCTTTTATCCGCGTTGGTGGGGCGGCGTCTCTCTGCCTGTTATACTCCCTATTCCGTTCTACAAACTTGTCAAACTCTGCTCGTACATTCTGTATCATCTGGTATCGTTCTCGAATGAACTCTCCTACATTGGAGGGTCCAAATTCGATATCTGGGTCTGTTACGTCACCCGGAAACATCATTTGTCGTCCATAAAACAGGATTGATGGGGTCACACCCGTGTCATTTAAAGGACTTACGTTCCATGCGAAAGCTACATTTTTCAGGTAACCTGGCCAGTCTTTGGGGTAATTCTTAGTTAAGCATCTTAGGGAGTCCCCAAGGGTGGCATTGTAGCGCTCTACAGAATGTTGTGTCGTGGGGGTGTACCCCCCGCTAATCATGTGATTTACTCCCAGCATCTTATTCAGTTGTGCCACGATTTTAGATGTAAACTCGGCGGCCGCGTCAGATCGGAGCTGTTTGAATACGCCATGTTGTAAGATCACATTTTCCCAGATATTAGATACCAAATGGTCAGCTTCCCTAGTTTTCAACGGGAATAAAATGACGAATTTTGATGCCATATCTATCATGACAGCTACGTATTGGAACTTACGAGCAGTATAATCTTGTCAACATGTGGTACCTCATAGAAATCCGCCGTACATGGCATGTCACCCACCAAGAATGTAACTCTATGCATACCAGATATGGAGTGATGCGTACCACCAGCAGCACGTATAGACAGATGAGGAATATCACTGGCTGGATATGTAATATCAGGGTCAATGGTTAATAAAATATGAGAAGGGATCACACAGATGTCACTACCACTGTCCAGCAGAGCTATGAATTTATGTCCTGAAATCGATATTTTCAACAAATTACTTCCAACCATATTGACAGGATAAACAATATCAGTTTTGCACACGTCAATTAAGTTACAATTAACAGTCTCTGGTGTGTGTGCGACCATAGAGACCTTTTCTAGTTTAAATTTCTGTCATAACGCTGCTGGGTGGGTGGCTGGCGGCGTGGACCTCCATTAAAGGCCACGGTATGGCTACCAAACACATGTGCGACCCCACAACGAGTGCAATAAGGGTTCGCGCCTGCAGTAGGCTGTTGTACGTTATGTGGACCAGGAAACGACTGTCCTGGATTCGGAGGGCGTTGAGGGTATCTATTCTGATATGGTTGTTGATTGTTCCCATACCTCTGCTGGTTGTTGATCGTGTTGGGGCGTGGTCTGTTCCCGTCATTACGATTGTTCGGGCAGAACTTGGCTATGTGATTCGTTTCACCACATGTCCAGCAAGCCATATTCGATGACACTATGGCTGGACCTGCGCGGTCAGCGCCCGCTGACTGTGGTCTTGGGCGCTGGAGATCGCCAGTTGCAACAGCGTTTACTGCCGGATTCGGTTGCCTTGAATGTAGTGAGTTGGCAATGTTGTACGCTTCGTGCATTGTCTTGGGTTTAGCCGCCGTCACAAAGTTTGCCAAGGTGTCATCCAAGCCGTTAATGAAGAACGCTACCCGAGACACTTCCTCTTTTATGCTACTGTGGTCACAAAAGGCCAGCAAATCGTTGTAATAGCTATATAGCGACTCACCCGGTTTCATCCTCCTGCCAAGCAAGTTCCTCAAGCTACTACCGCCCATGGCAGACTTGCTGAAATGGCGACCACCTGTAAAACACACGTGTATCAGTATGGGCCGTTTTGTTCTGACATCACGGAATGATTGGCAATCGCCGTCAAAACACATGTATTGATTTGGTTACAATAGAAGTTACGTTTATTATTATTTGGAATGAAATGTACTCCCGGGCTCGTGTACCTAATGACCTTCATACGAAATCCCATGCCATTTTTCATAGAGCAATTACATTAACAGATATGAGATATGGGTGATTATACTCCCAGTCTGAGGCTGTTTCAATTTTATCCACACTCGAGTAAATTCTCTTAATCATACGATGTCGTTATGACAAGACTTTTATGTTGGAAATAAAAACCTGTAGCACTCCCTCTTCAAATACCCGATGTTTTGAACAGTGGTCATCTGTATGGCTGGGCTGACCGTATTAACGCGTCAACAATATAATACAAGGTCACCAATGATAACTTGTTAAGCGTGGTACTTAACCTTGATGAGCCATCTGATATTAGCGACCTGATTATTGGGCGTCATTATGAATGGCGGCACTGAAACACGCGACAGCCCATTTCGCTAACACACATTTCCCCATCTTTAACCACTTGGTTTTGGTTGGCTGAGTTCGAACCTGGAAGTGGCATACTTCGCCCCATCTCATTTTGAAGTTACACGCTGTACATGTGAGAGTGATTGCATGGATTTATGTTGCTTGCTAGACCACACGCAAACGGCACTCACCCCCTGTGACCATGGAA
>JAGTTF010000517.1:0-13118 GCA_019095985.1 Streblospio benedicti
AATATATACTTATGATGTCTGCAACATGTCCAAGTCATGTTATGCCACTTAGAATTTTATTTCTTTGCATATTCATGCATTTAAAAGTTATAGGCTTACAAAATATGCAATAAGTTCTATATCATGTCTTACGTTTGAACGCCTGGAAATCGCACTTTTTGGTAGTTTAATGCTTCAAAATGAACATTAATGCTAGTTTAGTATATAAACTTTAGATAACATCACCAGAAAATGAAACAAAATTCATTCTAGTCCAACAGCAGCAGCTCTTTTAGAAAAATATTATTTGAGTGTTTGTTTCTCCCAAACTGTACTTTCTAGGCCACTTGCAGCAAAGGTAAAGTGTTGTTTGTAAATATCCTTTAGCCTATTTCTTCATTGTTACAGACCGTATAAACATACAATTTTGGGGTGGAATATACCTAATATTGACTCCTCTAGAAGTCTACAAAGATCCATTTGAGGTCTTTTACACAGGGGTCCGGATTCATTGTCACGCCATTTTCGTCACATCATAGATTCACTTTTGATTGATGTAGGATGTTTTTTTTCTTGAATTATGTAGTATGCATGGACACTGACAACAGACAGAAACATAAAAAATCAACCCAGCTGCTATAGTTATGCTACTGGATGGCCATAAAAATGGCCCCGGACAAAAAAAATAATAAATTTTGTACAAAAAGCCAACACTGATTCGCAATGAAAAAGAGTGTTTTTCAAGGAAAATAGCACATATTGTGTTTGAGAATAACTTAATGTGACAAAATAACCAATTTACTGGACATGTCATACCACATATGAAGGCCTATAAGGTCTCAGACCACTAAACAAATGCTCAATTGTAAGATCTATTAACAATGTAATAACCAGCCCCCCTCTACCCTGCTTAGCTTTGAGTGTTGGCCAATAATCTTATTTTTCTTCAACAGAGTATTTCATTTCCAGTTGCTGAGGAGAAAATTCATATGGGCATAACCACCTTCCCAGAGCTCTGGCAGCCATAGAAGAGACCTACCCCTTGAAATCCTCTGTAGTCTAGCACTATTCTATTTGATACATGGCCGTCTTATAACTGACCATGTGCACTAACTATTCAAAAATATTTAAATAAAATAACTGGTTTGACACCTATTGGGTATAAGCTTAATTTTTTACCATATCTATAATCAGTAAATAATCGGAACCACGCCTACTTTTTAGTTATATCAACTTTGAACAGCACCGGCGTGTTCGGACCGAATTTTTTTGCTCATTTTGTATTGATTTGGTGGTCTGAGACCTAATGAGGGAAATGATGAATATTATATTTTGCTTAAATATATACTTATGATGTCTGCAACATGTCCAAGTCATGTTATGCCACTTAGAATTTTATTTCTTTGCATATTCATGCATTTAAAAGTTATAGGCTTACAAAATATGCAATAAGTTCTATATCATGTCTTACGTTTGAACGCCTGGAAATCGCACTTTTTGGTAGTTTAATGCTTCAAAATGAACATTAATGCTAGTTTAGTATATAAACTTTAGATAACATCACCAGAAAATGAAACAAAATTCATTCTAGTCCAACAGCAGCAGCTCTTTTAGAAAAATATTATTTGAGTGTTTGTTTCTCCCAAACTGTACTTTCTAGGCCACTTGCAGCAAAGGTAAAGTGTTGTTTGTAAATATCCTTTAGCCTATTTCTTCATTGTTACAGACCGTATAAACATACATACAATTTTGGGGTGGAATATACCTAATATTGACTCCTCTAGAAGTCTACAAAGATCCATTTGAGGTCTTTTTTACACAGGGGTCCGGATTCATTGTCACGCCATTTTCGTCACATCATAGATTCACTTTTGATTGATGTAGGATGTTTTTTCTTGAATTATGTAGTATGCATGGACACTGACAACAGACAGAAACGTAAAAAAATCAACCCAGCTGCCATAGTTATGCTACTGGATGGCCATAAAAATGGCCCCGGACAAAAAAATAATAAATTTTGTACAAAAAGCCAACACTGATTCGCAATGAAAAAGAGTGTTTTTCAAGGAAAATAGCACATATTGTGTTTGAGAATAACTTAATGTGACAAAATAACCAATTTACTGGACATGTCATACCACATATGAAGGCCTATAAGGTCTCAGACCACTAAACAAATGCTCAATTGTAAGATCTATTAACAATGTAATAACCAACCCCCTCTACCCTGCTTAGCTTTGAGTGTTGGCCAATAATCTTATTTTTCTTCAACAGAGTATTTCATTTCCAGTTGCTGAGGAGAAAATTCATATGGGCATAACCACCTTCCCAGAGCTCTGGCAGCCATAGAAGAGACCTACCCCTTGAAATCCTCTGTAGTCTAGCACTATTCTATTTGATACATGGCCGTCTTATAACTGACCATGTGCACTAACTATTCAAAAATATTTAAATAAAATAACTGGTTTGACACCTATTGGGTATAAGCTTAATTTTTTTACCATATCTATAATCAGTAAATAATCGGAACCACGCCTACTTTTTTAGTTATATCAACTTTGAACAGCACCGGCGTGTTCGGACCGAATTTTTTTGCTCATTTTGTATTGATTTGGTGGTCTGAGACCTAATGAGGGAAATGATGAATATTATATTTTGCTTAAATATATACTTATGATGTCTGCAACATGTCCAAGTCATGTTATGCCACTTAGAATTTTATTTCTTTTGCATATTCATGCATTTAAAAGTTTAGGCTTACAAAATATGCAATAAGTTCTATATCATGTCTTACGTTTGAACGCCTGGAAATCGCACTTTTTGGTAGTTTAATGCTTCAAAATGAACATTAATGCTAGTTTAGTATATAAACTTTAGATAACATCACCAGAAAATGAAACAAAATTCATTCTAGTCCAACAGCAGCAGCTCTTTTTAGAAAAATATTATTTGAGTGTTTGTTTGTTTCTCCCAAACTGTACTTTCTAGGCCACTTGCAGCAAAGGTAAAGTGTTGTTTGTAAATATCCTTTAGCCTATTTCTTCATTGTTACAGACCGTATAAACATACAATTTTGGGGTGGAATATACCTAATATTGACTCCTCTAGAAGTCTACAAAGATCCATTTGAGGTCTTTTTACACAGGGGTCCGGATTCATTGTCACGCCATTTTCGTCACATCATAGATTCACTTTTTGATTGATGTAGGATGTTTTTTTCTTGAATTATGTAGTATGCATGGACACTGACAACAGACAGAAACATAAAAAATCAACCCAGCTGCTATAGTTATGCTACTGGATGGCCATAAAAATGGCCCCGGACAAAAAAATAATAAATTTTGTACAAAAAGCCAACACTGATTCGGAAAATGAAAAAGAGTGTTTTTCAAGGAAAATAGCACATATTGTGTTTGAGAATAACTTAATGTGACAAAATAACCAATTTACTGGACATGTCATACCACATATGAAGGCCTATAAGGGGAAATGATGAATATTATATTTTGCTTAAATATATACTTATGATGTCTGCAACATGTCCAAGTCATGTTATGCCACTTAGAATTTTTTTCTTTGCATATTCATGCATTTAAAAGTTATAGGCTTACAAAATATGCAATAAGTTCTATATCATGTTTACGTTTGAACGCCTGGAAAGTTCTATTTTTGGTAGTTTAATGCTTTTTCAAAATGAACATTAATGCTAGTTTAGTATATAAACTTTAGATAACATCACCAGAAAATGAAACAAAATTCATTCTAGTCCAACAGCAGCAGCTCTTTTTTAGAAAAATATTATTTGAGTGTTTGTTTCTCCCAAACTGTACTTTCTAGGCCACTTGCAGCAAAGGTAAAGTGTTGTTTGTAAATATCCTTTAGCCTATTTCTTCATTGTTACAGACCGTATAAACATACAAATTTGGGGTGGAATATACCTAATATTGACTCCTCTAGAAGTCTACAAAGATCCATTTGAGGTCTTTTTACACAGGGGTCCGGATTCATTGTCACGCCATTTTCGTCACATCATAGATTCACTTTTGATTGATGTAGGATGTTTTTTTTTTCTGGAATTATGTAGTATGCATGGACACTGACAACAGACAGAAACATAAAAAATCAACCCAGCTGCTATAGTTATGCTACTGGATGGCCATAAAAATGGCCCCGGACAAAAAAATAATAAATTTTGTACAAAAAGCCAACAGTGATTCGCAATGAAAAAGAGTGTTTTTCAAGGAAAATAGCACATATTGTGTTTGAGAATAACTTAATGTGACAAAATAACCAATTTACTGGACATGTCATACCACATATGAAGGCCTATAATGAGGGAAATGATGAATATTATATTTTGCTTAAATATATACTTATGATGTCTGCAACATGTCCAAGTCATGTTATGCCACTTAGAATTTTATTTCTTTGCATATTCATGCATTTAAAAGTTATAGGCTTACAAAATATGCAATAAGTTCTATATCATGTCTTACGTTTGAACGCCTGGAAATCGCACTTTTTGGTAGTTTAATGCTTCAAAATGAACATTAATGCTAGTTTAGTATATAAACGTTAGATAACATCACCAGAAAATGAAACAAAATTCATTCTAGTCCAACAGCAGCAGCTCTTTTAGAAAAATATTATTTGAGTGTTTGTTTCTCCCAAACTGTACTTTCTAGGCCACTTGCAGCAAAGGTAAAGTGTTGTTTGTAAATATCCTTTAGCCTATTTCTTCATTGTTACAGACCGTATAAACATACAAATTTTGGGGGGAATATACCTAATATTGACTCCTCTAGAAGTCTACAAAGATCCATTTGAGGTCTTTTTACACAGGGGTCCGGATTCATTGTCACGCCATTTTCGTCACATCATAGATTCACTTTTGATTGATGTAGGATGTTTTTTTTCTTGAATTATGTAGTATGCATGGACACTGACAACAGACAGAAACAAAAAAAAATCAACCCAGCTGCTATAGTTATGCTACTGGATGGCCATAAAAATGGCCCCGGACAAAAAAAAAAAATAATAAATTTTGTACAAAAAGCCAACACTGATTCGCAATGAAAAAGAGTGTTTTTCAAGGAAAATAGCACATATTGTGTTTGAGAATAACTTAATGTGACAAAATAACCAATTTACTGGACATGTCATACCACATATGAAGGCCTATAAGGTCTCAGACCACTAAACAAATGCTCAATTGTAAGATCTATTAACAATGTAATAACCCCCCCCCTCTACCCTGCTTAGCTTTGAGTGTTGGCCAATAATCTTATTTTTTTCTTCAACAGAGTATTTCATTTCCAGTTGCTGAGGAGAAAATTCATATGGGCATAACCACCTTCCCAGAGCTCTGGCAGCCATAGAAGAGACCTACCCCTTGAAATCCTCTGTAGTCTAGCACTATTCTATTTGATACATGGCCGTCTTATAACTGACCATGTGCACTAACTATTCAAAAATATTTAAATAAAATAACTGGTTTGACACCTATTGGGTATAAGCTTAATTTTTTACCATATCTATAATCAGTAAATAATCGGAACCACGCCTACTTTTTAGTTATATCAACTTTGAACAGCACCGGCGTGTTCGGACCGAATTTTTTTGCTCATTTTGTATTGATTTGGTGGTCTGAGACCTAATGAGGGAAATGATGAATATTATATTTTGCTTAAATATATACTTATGATGTCTGCAACATGTCCAAGTCATGTTATGCCACTTAGAATTTTATTTCTTTGCATATTCATGCATTTAAAAGTATAGGCTTACAAAATATGCAATAAGTTCTATATCATGTCTTACGTTTGAACGCCTGGAAATCGCACTTTTTGGTAGTTTAATGCTTCAAAATGAACATTAATGCTAGTTTAGTATATAAACTTTAGATAACATCACCAGAAAATGAAACAAAATTCATTCTAGTCCAACAGCAGCAGCTCTTTTAGAAAAATATTATTTGAGTGTTTGTTTCTCCCAAACTGTACTTTCTAGGCCACTTGCAGCAAAGGTAAAGTGTTGTTTGTAAATATCCTTTAGCCTATTTCTTCATTGTTACAGACCGTATAAACATACAATTTTGGGGTGGAATATACCTAATATTGACTCCTCTAGAAGTCTACAAAGATCCATTTGAGGTCTTTTTACACAGGGGTCCGGATTCATTGTCACGCCATTTTCGTCACATCATAGATTCACTTTTGATTGATGTAGGATGTTTTTTCTTGAATTATGTAGTATGCATGGACACTGACAACAGACAGAAACATAAAAAATCAACCCAGCTGCTATAGTTATGCTACTGGATGGCCATAAAAATGGCCCCGGACAAAAAAAAAATAATAAATTTTGTACAAAAAGCCAACACTGATTCGCAATGAAAAAGAGTGTTTTTCAAGGAAAATAGCACATATTGTGTTTGAGAATAACTTAATGTGACAAAATAACCAATTTACTGGACATGTCATACCACATATGAAGGCCTATAAGGTCTCAGACCACTAAACAAATGCTCAATTGTAAGATCTATTAACAATGTAATAACCAGCCCCCCTCTACCCTGCTTAGCTTTGAGTGTTGGCCAATAATCTTATTTTTCTTCAACAGAGTATTTCATTTCCAGTTGCTGAGGAGAAAATTCATATGGGCATAACCACCTTCCCAGAGCTCTGGCAGCCATAGAAGAGACCTACCCCTTGAAATCCTCTGTAGTCTAGCACTATTCTATTTGATACATGGCCGTCTTATAACTGACCATGTGCACTAACTATTCAAAAAATATTTAAATAAAATAACTGGTTTGACACCTATTGGGTATAAGCTTAATTTTTTACCATATCTATAATCAGTAAATAATCGGAACCACGCCTACTTTTTAGTTATATCAACTTTGAACAGCACCGGCGTGTTCGGACCGAATTTTTTTGCTCATTTTGTATTGATTTGGTGGTCTGAGACCTAATGAGGGAAATGATGAATATTATATTTTGCTTAAATATATACTTATGATGTCTGCAACATGTCCAAGTCATGTTATGCCACTTAGAATTTTATTTCTTTGCATATTCATGCATTTAAAAGTTATAGGCTTACAAAATATGCAATAAGTTCTATATCATGTCTTACGTTTGAACGCCTGGAAATCGCACTTTTTGGTAGTTTAATGCTTCAAAATGAACATTAATGCTAGTTTAGTATATAAACTTTAGATAACATCACCAGAAAATGAAACAAAATTCATTCTAGTCCAACAGCAGCAGCTCTTTTAGAAAAATATTATTTGAGTGTTTGTTTCTCCCAAACTGTACTTTCTAGGCCACTTGCAGCAAAGGTAAAGTGTTGTTTGTAAATATCCTTTAGCCTATTTCTTCATTGTTACAGACCGTATAAACATACAATTTTGGGGTGGAATATACCTAATATTGACTCCTCTAGAAGTCTACAAAGATCCATTTGAGGTCTTTTTACACAGGGGTCCGGATTCATTGTCACGCCATTTTCGTCACATCATAGATTCACTTTTGATTGATGTAGGATGTTTTTTTTCTTGAATTATGTAGTATGCATGGACACTGACAACAGACAGAAACATAAAAAATCAACCCAGCTGCTATAGTTATGCTACTGGATGGCCATAAAAATGGCCCCGACAAAAAAAATAATAAATTTTGTACAAAAAGCCAACACTGATTCGCAATGAAAAAGAGTGTTTTTCAAGGAAAATAGCACATATTGTGTTTGAGAATAACTTAATGTGACAAAATAACCAATTTACTGGACATGTCATACCACATATGAAGGCCTAATGAGGGAAATGATGAATATTATATTTTGCTTAAATATATACTTATGATGTCTGCAACATGTCCAAGTCATGTTATGCCACTTAGAATTTTATTTTCTTTGCATATTCATGCATTTAAAAGTTATAGGCTTACAAAATATGCAATTCATGCATTTAAAAGTTATAGGCTTACAAAATATGCAATAAGTTCTATATCATGTCTTACGTTTGAACGCCTGGAAATCGCACTTTTTGGTAGTTTAATGCTTCAAAATGAACATTAATGCTAGTTTAGTATATAAACTTTAGATAACATCACCAGAAAATGAAACAAAATTCATTCTAGTCCAACAGCAGCAGCTCTTTTAGAAAAAATATTATTTGAGTGTTTGTTTCTCCCAAACTGTACTTTCTAGGCCACTTGCAGCAAAGGTAAAGTGTTGTTTGTAAATATCCTTTAGCCTATTTCTTCATTGTTACAGACCGTATAAACATACAAATTTTGGGGTGGAATATACCTAATATTGACTCCTCTAGAAGTCTACAAAGATCCATTTGAGGTCTTTTTACACAGGGGTCCGGATTCATTGTCACGCCATTTTCGTCACATCATAGATTCACTTTTGATTGATGTAGGATGTTTTTTTCTTGAATTATGTAGTATGCATGGACACTGACAACAGACAGAAACATAAAAAATCAACCCAGCTGCTATAGTTATGCTACTGGATGGCCATAAAAATGGCCCCGGACAAAAAAATAATAAATTTTGTACAAAAAGCCAACACTGATTCGCAATGAAAAAGAGTGTTTTTCAAGGAAAATAGCACATATTGTGTTTGAGAATAACTTAATGTGACAAAATAACCAATTTACTGGACATGTCATACCACATATGAAGGCCTATAAGGTCTCAGACCACTAAACAAATGCTCAATTGTAAGATCTATTAACAATGTAAAACCAGCCCCCCTCTACCCTTTTTAGCTTTGAGTGTTGGCCAATAATCTTATTTTTTCTTCAACAGAGTATTTCATTTCCAGTTGCTGAGGAGAAAATTCATATGGGCATAACCACCTTCCCAGAGCTCTGGCAGCCATAGAAGAGACCTACCCCTTGAAATCCTCTGTAGTCTAGCACTATTCTATTTGATACATGGCCGTCTTATAACTGACCATGTGCACTAACTATTCAAAAATATTTAAATAAAATAACTGGTTTGACACCTATTGGGTATAAGCTTAATTTTTTTACCATATCTATAATCAGTAAATAATCGGAACCACGCCTACTTTTTAGTTATATCAACTTTGAACAGCACCGGCGTGTTCGGAATAATTTTTTTGCTCATTTTGTATTGATTTGGTGGTCTGAGACCTAATGAGGGAAATGATGAATATTATATTTTGCTTAAATATATACTTATGATGTCTGCAACATGTCCAAGTCATGTTATGCCACTTAGAATTTTATTTCTTTTGCATATTCATGCATTTAAAAGTTATAGGCTTACAAAATATGCAATAAGTTCTATATCATGTCTTACGTTTGAACGCCTGGAAATCGCACTTTTTGGTAGTTTAATGCTTCAAAATGAACATTAATGCTAGTTTAGTATATAAACTTTAGATAACATCACCAGAAAATGAAACAAAATTCATTCTAGTCCAACAGCAGCAGCTCTTTTAGAAAAATATTATTTGAGTGTTTGTTTCTCCCAAACTGTACTTTCTAGGCCACTTGCAGCAAAGGTAAAGTGTTGTTTGTAAATATCCTTTAGCCTATTTCTTCATTGTTACAGACCGTATAAACATACAATTTTGGGGTGGAATATACCTAATATTGACTCCTCTAGAAGTCTACAAAGATCCATTTGAGGTCTTTTTACACAGGGGTCCGGATTCATTGTCACGCCATTTTCGTCACATCATAGATTCACTTTTGATTGATGTAGGATGTTTTTTCTTGAATTATGTAGTATGCATGGACACTGACAACAGACAGAAACATAAAAAATCAACCCAGCTGCTATAGTTATGCTACTGGATGGCCATAAAAATGGCCCCGGACAAAAAAATAATAAATTTTGTACAAAAAGCCAACACTGATTCGCAATGAAAAAGAGTGTTTTTCAAGGAAAATAGCACATATTGTGTTTGAGAATAACTTAATGTGACAAAATAACCAATTTACTGGACATGTCATACCACATATGAAGGCCTATAAGGGAAATGATGAATATTATATTTTGCTTAAATATATACTTATGATGTCTGCAACATGTCCAAGTCATGTTATGCCACTTAGAATTTTATTTCTTTGCATATTCATGCATTTAAAAGTTATAGGCTTACAAAATATGCAATAAGTTCTATATCATGTCTTACGTTTGAACGCCTGGAAATCGCACTTTTTGGTAGTTTAATGCTTCAAAATGAACATTAATGCTAGTTTAGTATATAAACTTTAGATAACATCACCAGAAAATGAAACAAAATTCATTCTAGTCCAACAGCAGCAGCTCTTTTAGAAAAATATTATTTGAGTGTTTGTTTCTCCCAAACTGTACTTTCTAGGCCACTTGCAGCAAAGGTAAAGTGTTGTTTGTAAATATCCTTTAGCCTATTTCATCATTGTTACAGACCGTATAAACATACAAATTTGGGGTGGAATATACCTAATATTGACTCCTCTAGAAGTCTACAAAGATCCATTTGAGGTCTTTTTACACAGGGGTCCGGATTCATTGTCACGCCATTTTCGTCACATCATAGATTCACTTTTGATTGATGTAGGATGTTTTTTTTCTTGAATTATGTAGTATGCATGGACACTGACAACAGACAGAAACATAAAAAATCAACCCAGCTGCTATAGTTATGCTACTGGATGGCCATAAAAATGGCCCCGGACAAAAAAATAATAAATTTTGTACAAAAAGCCAACAGTGATTCGCAATGAAAAAAAGAGTGTTTTTTCAAGGAAAATAGCACACATATTGTGTTTGAGAATAACTTAATGTGACAAAATAACCAATTTACTGGACATGTCATACCACATATGAAGGCCTATAAGGTCTCAGACCACTAAACAAATGCTCAATTGTAAGATCTATTAACAATGTAATAACCAGCCCCCTCTACCCTGCTTAGCTTTGAGTGTTGGCCAATAATCTTATTTTTTTTCTTCAACAGAGTATTTCATTTCCAGTTGCTGAGGAAAAATTCATATGGGCATAACCACCTTCCCAGAGCTCTGGCAGCCATAGAAGAGACCTACCCCTTGAAATCCTCTGTAGTCTAGCACTATTCTATTTGATACATGGCCGTCTTATAACTGACCATGTGCACTAACTATTCAAAAATATTTAAATAAAATAACTGGTTTGACACCTATTGGGTATAAGCTTAATTTTTTACCATATCTATAATCAGTAAATAATCGGAACCACGCCTACTTTTTTAGTTATATCAACTTTGAACAGCACCGGCGTGTTCGGACCGAATTTTTTTGCTCATTTTGTATTGATTTGGTGGTCTGAGAATAATGAAGGGGAAATGATGAATATTATATTTTGCTTAAATATATACTTATGATGTCTGCAACATGTCCAAGTCATGTTATGCCACTTAGAATTTTATTTCTTTGCATATTCATGCATTTAAAAGTTATAGGCTTACAAAATATGCAATAAGTTCTATATCATGTCTTACGTTTGAACGCCTGGAAATCGCACTTTTTGGTAGTTTAATGCTTCAAAATGAACATTAATGCTAGTTTAGTATATAAACTTTAGATAACATCACCAGAAAATGAAACAAAATTCATTCTAGTCCAACAGCAGCAGCTCTTTTAGAAAAATATTATTTGAGTGTTTGTTTCTCCCAAACTGTACTTTCTAGGCCACTTGCAGCAAAGGTAAAGTGTTGTTTGTAAATATCCTTTAGCCTATTTCATCATTGTTACAGACCGTATAAACATACAAATTTGGGGTGGAATATACCTAATATTGACTCCTCTAGAAGTCTACAAAGATCCATTTGAGGTCTTTTTACACAGGGGTCCGGATTCATTGTCACGCCATTTTCGTCACATCATAGATTCACTTTTGATTGATGTAGGATGTTTTTTCTTGAATTATGTAGTATGCATGGACACTGACAACAGACAGAAACATAAAAAATCAACCCAGCTGCTATAGTTATGCTACTGGATGGCCATAAAAATGGCCCCGGACAAAAAATAATAAATTTTGTACAAGGAAAATAGCACATATTGTGTTTGAGAATAACTTAATGTGACAAAATAACCAATTTACTGGACATGTCATACCACATATGAAGGCCTATAAGGTCTCAGACCACTAAACAAATGCTCAATTGTAAGATCTATTAACAATGTAATAACCAGCCCCCTCTACCCTGCTTAGCTTTGAGTGTTGGCCAATAATCTTAGTTTTTTTCTTCAACAGATAAGTATTTCATTTCCAGTTGCTGAGGAAAAATTCATATGGGCATAACCACCTTCCCAGAGCTCTGGCAGCCATAGAAGAGACCTACCCCTTGAAATCCTCTGTAGTCTAGCACTATTCTATTTGATACATGGCCGTCTTTTATAACTGACCTCATGTGCACTAACTATTCAAAAATATTTAAATAAAATAACTGGTTTGACACCTATTGGGTATAAGCTTAAATTTTTTACCATATCTATAATCAGTAAATAATCGGAACCACGCCTACTTTTTAGTTATATCAACTTTGAACAGCACCGGGCGTGTTCGGACCGAATTTTTTGCTCATTTTGTATTGATTTGGTGGTCTGAGACCTAATGAGGGAAATGATGAATATTATATTTTGCTTAAAATATATACTTTATGATGTCTGCAACATGTCCAAGTCATGTTATGCCACTTAGAATTTTATTTCTTTGCATATTCATGCATTTAAAAGTTATAGGCTTACAAAATATGCAATAAGTTCTATATCATGTCTTACATTTGAACGCCTGAAATCACACTTTTGGTAGTTTAATGCTTCAAAATGAACATTAATGCTAGTTTAGTATATAAACTTTAGATAACATCACCAGAAAATGAAACAAAATTCATTCTAGTCCAACAGCAGCAGTTCTTTTAGAAAAATATTATTTGAATGTTTGTTTCTCCCAAACTGTACTTTCTAGGCCACTTGCAGCAAAGGTAAAGTGTTGTTTGTAAATATCCTTTAGCCTATTTCTTCTTTTGGGGGCCCAATAATTTACTCCTCCCCGAAGTCTAAAAAAAGATCCATTTGAGGTCTTTTTACACAGGGGTCGGAAATTTTTCCCTTGGTTTACGGG
>JAGTTF010000518.1:0-13357 GCA_019095985.1 Streblospio benedicti
AGTAGTGTGACAGTGTTGACGTTCAGCGTACTGATGTACTGAAGTGATGACGCACTAACGTCATGACGTATGTCGATACGTTGGACCGTTTTGTAAATATAGTACTCTGATAAACAAGATTAGCAGTGAAGCGAGAGGAAGCACAAAATTACTATTATTATTAATATTCTGTGTATCAGGTAAGTGGTAGTTGGTCGCATAATATGTTTGATTGTTTATCCTACCACTGAAGTAATCCAAATCCTTTATAAAAGTTTTAAAAGTCTTTAATTTCAAAATTTCACAATAACGGTTTTCATCACTGGCACTAGTCACGAACACGGACTGATAATTAGTTTTAAATAATATGTTTCTGGCCCTCACAGTAAATATATACCTTTATTTACTGAGCCTGAGGGCCAGAAACATATTATTTATAACTAAGGGATGGTTCATTATTTGTGACCAGGGGGGGGGGCTATGAGGAAAATCAGGGGGGGGCACCTATTTTGTTCCTGAAACAAGCAAGACCTAACGATGTCTGGACCTGCGTCGTGCGTAATAGGAATTCCTATGAATATGCACATCTACATATGAAGTTCTTGTTATAAACCAAGTTTCATTGCTCTATATTGAGTAGTATAAGAGGAGTAGCAGAGACAAGCTATTAGTATAGGAGGCAAAAAATTCCTCAGTTCAAAGTCTGACTAAAGAGGCATAACTGCTATAAAAATTGTAGAATATAATATCCCTGCTAATAAGAAGCACAAAATTTCTAAGTTCAAAGAGACATAACTACCAGAGATAGATAAATGCATATGTTAGCTACTCACTGCTATTATATTGAAATTAGAATTTATACATAATGTTCTCGTGTTCAACAGGACAGTCATTCAGGAAGCACATTTAGTGCTTAAAATATAAGAAGACCACCTCTCTTTTAGTTGATAGCAGCATCATAGGCAGGAGGACATTATGACCAAATTTTTTAATTATTTCTCAATGTTATTATGGGTATGGCTCAAGTAACAGATTAGAACGTCTAGGGGTATGGTCAAATTAACACTGCGAATTTAGTGGTTAAATTTTACAATTATTTATTTTTATAACACAAATCAAATACCTGATACAAATGTCTAAATAAATTAAATAGAAAAATACTTTTTTACACAAGATTGCTGTGAATGTTCTGACACAATCTGACACTTGAAATTACTGTCCACTCCCAAAAGTTTCCACTCCACAAAATATCCACTCCAGAAATGCTTGCTTTGCAAAGTCTAATCCAAAGTTTCCCAGCGGCTTTCAGCTCGTCTGGCACAAATGAATGATATCTCCAAAACAATGCTCTGTGAGCTTTATCAAGTCTTCAAAGTTCCAATAACAAAGTTTTCAAACAAATGCTTCTCAGAGCGACAATTTACAAATTCAAACTTAATGACAAGGATGCATGAAATATCCAACTTGATGGCAAAGATGCATGAAATATCCAAACTTAATGACAAGGATGCATGAAATATCAAACTTGATGGCAAAGATGAACAAATCAAACTCTTCAAACTAATTCACAAACTGAAACTCCAAACTAATGCTATCTATTAAATTGCGAGCTGCCTTTATATATATACCCTAAGGTCTAGAACAATTCCGGGGGAGAACAATCTACATTATTCTTAACAAATTATGTAATGCATTGAGAACATTCCACATTCTAGAACAATCCACATTATTCTTAACAAATTATGTAATGCATTGAGAACATTCCACATTCTAGAGTGTAAACAAAAATAATCCATAAACCTTTGTTTCTGGAAACCTCCGACGTACCAGATAGTACATGCATACTACTAACATCAATAATACATCAATAATATTGATTTACCAATCAACACCTTTGGTAACATGATGTAAGCATATCACTATACAATTAACATTTACTTTATTTACAACCTAAACACGTCACACCCCCTCCCTGTGAGCAAAAGAAAGTTTTTCCAAAACTTTCTTTTCAGAAAATATCTAATTTTATACAATATTTACAATTACAATACTGTTTCATAATTATAAATGTTACACCCTAACCATTAGATAATAAAAACTATATCATACATAATCAAACTCAAACATTGCAAACATTGCACATGAAAATGTCTTTAACATTACATCACAGACATAAAAATCAACTAAATACCACTTTTACTATTTGTCTACACAAATAAATTTCAATTATACAATGTCCAATGTCGAAATTCCAATATCAAAATTCAATATAGCATTAACACTCATCTATGTAACTCCATCTAAGCAATTTGTTAATAATAATTTAAATAAACAAACATTGCGCAATAGCATATTCAATGTTATATTAATCATATTCAAATACATGTTAATGTCCATGAATCTTTGATACAATTCAACAATAAAATCCATAGTAATGTTCCAAGATTTGTAGTTCACAATCCCATATTTGTTATCTTCTGAGGTGCACACTTTTAACTGGTCACCACTTTTAAGAGATACAATGATGTAGTTTGAATTAATCAACTGAGTCATATGTCTGTTGATGATCTGACATGATGATATCAACATTTGCCTCCAACGAACTAGGATGAGAAGACAAGCCCTCCATAAGAATCCACATGTTCTCCAGGTATAGTGGAAGGAATGCCCTCATGAGATGAAAAGATTTCCCAGGTGAACTGGAAGGACAGGACGTGCCCTCATTAAACAAAATTTCCCAGATGAACTGGAAATCATTTCCCAAATATTTCCCAGACGAACTGGAAGGACAATATTGGCCCCTCATCAAACAAAGATTTGCCCGAATACAGGGTCAGCCAAATCAACATCCATCAGCCAAAAACATATTTTGATTTTGTATGGCATTTTGGCAATGTTTGGTCTCAGCCAATGGGTCTGGCCTATAAAGGTCTCAGACAAATCAAAATCCACAATGGGATGATTTCCAACAGCATTTTTATCCAATGTCTGGCCTATACAGGTCTCAGACAAATCCAAATCCACAATGGGACTATTTCCAACAGCACTTTGAGCCAATGACTTAGTAACTGCACTAGATGGATAGAGGTCTGGAATTTCCCTTCCACTAATGAAGGTTCTTCAAATGGAATGGGTTTCAAAGGAGCCTTAGGAGGTGTCTGATTTGGTTTGCCAACCACTTGACAAGTATGGCAAGATCTACAAAATTTAACAACATCCTTCCTTATACCAGGCCAATAAAAATGAACAGATACTTTCTGATAAGTCTTGTTTATGCCCAAATGACCTGATAAAACATTCTCATGTGCCAGCTTTAGAATTTCAGATCTATAAGACTTTGGCACAACAATCTGGTGTCTGATAGCCCAATCTTCATCAGAATTTACATCTGGTGGTCTCCACTTTCTCATCAGAACACCATGTTTCTCATAATAACAAACAGGATTCTGTGACACTTCATCATAATCAACAGCCATGGAAAATAATTTAGAAATTTCTTGGTCTTTTTGTTGTTCAGCAATCATTTCTGACCTAGAAAATATTTTATTTTCACAAGGCAACTCATCAAATGACTCAGAATTTTTCTCAGAGGTTTCGACATGAGAATTTTCCTTGTCTTTTTTCTAACACCCATTGTTACATGTCCTGACACAAGATCAGTGGACAAGTACAACTTATGAAGAGGTGCAATACTATAATCATCTTCAAACAGACCCTTAACAAGTGCACCTAAACCAGTGTCTGTTTCATTTGTGAATGGCAAAACATCTGCCAAAATTACAGACTGGAGTGCCCCAGTGTCTCTCAAATATTTAATTGGTTTAGCATCCTTCATATCACTTGAAAGTGAAACAAAACCATCATGAATGAATGGCTCAAAACCCTCCATATTTGGTTTACAGGGGAATTCAATTTCTTAACAAATCCACAAAGAGTACTAGATCCAACATTTTGTTCACAAATGGGGCTTGGCTCATTCTCCAAAGTACAAAGTGAGTTTGAGTTAGACTCATCCTCCAAATCACACAAAATGAGTTTGAATTAAACTCTTCCAAATCAAAAAATGAGTCTGAGCCAAAAGCCTCCTCCAATCCACTAACAGAACTAGACTCTTCAGTAGGTTTACAAACAGAGTTAGACTCTTTAACAAGTGTGTCATGCACATCCTTCACAAAATTGGATACAGTTCCAAATTTAGAAACAAAGTTTACAGTAGTTCTACCTGTAATTTTTCTTTGTTCCTTATTTTTCAATAAAGGACAGTCAAATTTCATATGACCTGGCTCTTTACAATAATAACAAGTCATACTTTTAGCTGTCTGACCAGGTTCTGACTTTGGCTTGGTGTTACTATCACTTGAGGTCTTATTTTCTGACTGACTCTTGTTTTTTGCTTGACTATTTTGCTTAAAATTTCAGAAGAATTAGGATTCTTATTTGTAAATGATTTTTTGAGGTTTGCCAGAAAAAGAAACTTTGTGTGTCAAAGCATAGTCATCAGCTAGTCTAGCTGCATTATCCAATGTGTCTGCACTCTGTTCATCTATATATGTTTTCACATCAGAGTGTATGCATCTTTTAAATTCTTCAATCAAAACTAGCTGGCGCAATTTATCAAAATTTTCCTCAATCTTTTTAGAATTACACCAACGATCAAACAACTGTTCCTTAGTTCTGGCAAACTCAACATAAGTTTGGTCATTCATTTTTTTCCCAATTTCTGAACTTCTGGCGATATGCCTCAGGCACCAATTCATATCCTTTTAAAATCAAGGTCTTCACTGTATCATAGTTTGAAGCCTGATCAACCGAAAGTTGTGTAAAAATTTCCCTAGCCTTGCCAGATAGAACACTCTGTAAGAGCATAGTCCAATTTTCCTTAGGCCAATTCAGATTTTTTGCTACTTTTTCAAAGTGCAAAAAGTACTGGTCAACCTCCTTTTCTTGAAATGGGGGTACCAGTCTAATATGTTTGGTTACATCAAATTTCTTTTCTAAGGCCTCAAATTTGTCTGAATCTTGTTTTAATCTAAGTTTTTCAAGTTCTAGCTTTTCTTTTTCTAGTGCCTGTTGCATTTCCAATTTTTCCCTATCTGCTTGTCTTTGCAGTTCTAATTTTTCCCTATCTCTGCTTGTTTTTCTTTTTCTAATTTCTAATTTCTAATTTTTTTTTAGCTCAAATTCCTCCTTTCTTTTTCTCTTTCTTTTTCTATTTTTCTTAGCTCTAATTCCCTTTCTTTTTCTATTTTTCTTAGCTCTAATTCCCTTTCTTTTTCTCTTTCTTTTTCCTGAAATTCAAGTTCTAATTTTTTAAATAGTAACATTTTGTCAGTTTCAGATAAAATTTCTTCTTCCGAGAATATTTCATCTTCTATCAATTTTTCTGCAACTATGTTTTTGATTTCTGATTTTTTTATGGATTTCTTAACATCAAATAATTCAAGATGCTCAGCTAATGCCAACAGCTTATCTTTGTTTAAAGATTTGAATTCTGTTGCATCAGGATTTTCTATAAATTGTTTAGGGTCAAATGTTGCCATGTTAATACGACTTCACTACAACCACCAAATTCACACAACCTCAATCAAATAACTTTTGCACAGAGTTTAAAATAATCCTGTACACACTCAGATTCAGAATCCCGGACGAGCCCCCAATTTTGTTATGGCTCAAGTAACAGATTAGAACGTCTAGGGGTATGGTCAAATTAACACTGCGAATTTAGTGGTTAAATTTTACAATTATTTATTTTTATAACACAAATCAAATACCTGATACAAATGTCTAAATAAATTAAATAAAAAAAAATACTTTTTTACACAAGATTGCTGTGAATGTTCTGACACAATCTGACACTTGAAATTACTGTCCACTCCCAAAAGTTTCCACTCCACAAAATATCCACTCCAGAAATGCTTGCTTTGCAAAGTCTAATCCAATTCCAAAGTTTCCCAGCGGCTTTCAGCTCGTCTGGCACAAATGAGATGATATCTCCAAAACAATGCTCTGTGAGCTTTATCAAGTCTTCAAAGTTCCAATAACAAAGTTTTCAAACAAATGCTTCTCAGAGCGACAATTTACAAATTCAAACTTAATGACAAGGATGCATGAAATATCCAACTTGATGGCAAAGATGCATGAAATATCCAAACTTAATGACAAGGATGCATGAAATATCAAACTTGATGGCAAAGATGAACAAATCAAACTCTTCAAACTAATTCACAAACTGAAACTCCAAACTAATGCTATCTATTAAATTGCGAGCTGCCTTTATATATATACCCTAAGGTCTAGAACAATTCCGGGGGAGAACAATCTACATTATTCTTAACAAATTATGTAATGCAGCGAGAACATTCCACATTCTAGAACAATCCACATTATTCTTAACAAATTATGTAATGCATTGAGAACATTCCACATTCTAGAGTGTAAACAAAAATAATCCATAAACCTTTGTTTCTGGAAACCTCCGACGTACCAGATAGTACATGCATACTACTAACATCAATAATACATCAATAATATTGATTTACCAATCAACACCTTTGGTAACATGATGTAAGCATATCACTATACAATTAACATTTACTTTATTTACAACCTGTCAATATGCACATCTACATATGATGTTCTTGCTATATACCAAGTTTCATTGCTGTATGTTGAGTCGTTTAGGAGGAGTAGTGCAGACAAGCTTTTACTACGGACGGACGGACGGACGGAGTTCCTAGACCTGCTCTGCCGTTGGCGACGCAGGTAAAAAGAGGGGGGCCACTTAATTTGTCCCTAAGTGAACGGGGGGGGGCATCTATTTTGTCCTTGGAAATGTGGCAGCGATTTTTCGGTATTTGATCATTTTTTAGCATATTGCGTCACTTTTTTACATTATATTGGGATATGAAATCATATACATATTTGATTTTAATACAATAAAATAGAAATTCACAAGATTGCGAAATACATTTTCTTTAATGCCATATAAGGATAAGGATATACATGTAAATATATTATTTAGAGTATTGAATGATATACGAAGAAAAGATGACACAAAGTGGATCTACTGGGAAAAGCGGGGAAAACACCTGTTAAGAAGACCGGCAAAACCAAGGCATCTTGGATTCCCTGTCAATATGCACATCTACATATGATGTTCTTGCTATATACCAAGTTTCATTGCTGTATGTTGAGTCGTTTAGGAGGAGTAGTGCAGACAAGCTTTTACTACGGACGGACGGACCCCGGTTTTAGACCTGCTCTGCCGCTCTGCCGCGACACAGGTAAAAAAGAGGGGGCCACTTAATTTGTCCCTAAGTGAACGGGGGGGGCATCTATTTTGTCCTTGGAAATGTGGCAGCGATTTTTCGGTATTTGATCATTTTTTAGCATATTGCGTCACTTTTTTACATTATATTGGGATATGAAATCATATACATATTTGATTTTAATACAATAAAATAGAAATTCACAAGATTGCGAAATACATTTTCTTTAATGCCATATACATGTAAATATATTATTTAGAGTATTGAATGATATACGAAGAAAAGATGACACAAAGTGGATCTACTGGGAAAAGCGGGAAAACACCTGTTAAGAAGAGCGGCAAAACCAAGGCATCTTGGTATGCGATTGCCTGGGGAAGAAAGATTGGCATAACTAAATCGTGGGCTATATGTAAAGACGCCACTTCAGGATTTCAAGGTAACTTGCATCAAGGTTTTTCAGATATACAGGATGCTATGGACTTTATGCTGCAGGCTGGCATCGCAAGAAACAAGGTGTTAATCCTGGGTGATAAAGGGGAGGAGGATTTTCAACCTTCCAGAAATCAATACTAAAAATAAATCTGCCCCCACAGTAGTCGTCTTCAAAGTCGCCTTGAAGTAGTTTTCTTCAAATCGTCGGTCATAGGTTTTTGCTCATTGAAAAACAGATAGTCCTTCCCTGTAACTGCTAATGGTGGGACTGGGACTAAATGAGATTGCAGTACTCATACAAAACAAAAAATGCCCACTAGAACACAGAGATAAGATTCCCAGTAATGCTATATTTTTCTTGAATTATATAATTTAATGACAGATTTTTTTTGCCAACAGGAGTAACTGGACAACAACGAGCCTGCCATCCGCAAGGCGCTCAACCAGGCACGGTACAATTTTTCAAAGATTCACAAATCCTATGTAAAGACACAACCGTTAACTTCCATAAAGAGAGTACCTCTATATTGAGACCAATGTATTGAAGTCCCCCGATGGTCGTCATTGAGAGGTTCCGCTGTACTGGGAACGATTTTTTTTTTTAGCAAAAGCTGACCTGTAGCTTTCAGTCAAATTGCATGACCTTTGTCGACAGTTGATTATTTGTAATGGGGCAGTTAGGGTTCTTGTACATGTAGACATATCTCTTTTCAATCAGTTTTCCATTTATATCATTTTTTTTTTCATTTCTGATGTAAAATCTTTTCTGATGATCTTTGTTTATCAGATAGAGTATCTTTCTAATGCACACATTATTTTCCCTTATAATTTACATATATAAAAACATTTGGAAATAAAAAGTGATATACCTATTTATAGACATACATTATAAACAAAGCAATTCCAATCCTACAGGTGTATAATCCCGGATACAATGAAGAGAATCATAACCACAATGAGAACTGCCGCGGCGCGTACGTCACAGAATCAGGATCCGAGACGGACATTTTCCAAAAGTGCAAGGCAAGTTTGGTAAGTGAAAGTGGAGAGAATTACAGGTTTTTAAAGAATTTCCTTGTATTTCAGCTTTGTTTGATGCAGCAGATGTCTAGTTATGCATCAGTCTGTTTGTATTTGCGTTTGATGTGACGCCCTAAATATTATTTTCTGTGCCAATGGCTGAAAAGTGTGTGATTTGCACAAATACGTGTCCTAGAATCATCACTGTACCAGGAAACTTTATTTTTAAAATCTTAATGTGTATTTTGAAACTTTGCTGCTTAACCTTAGCTTAGAAAGGAAAAAAGAGCATATTTCAATATTTTAGTTTTAGGTCACAATGACCTCAGATATGACTGATTGAGAAAGGCTTTTAAACCAATCTGTAGGTCAGTAATTATTGATATTCATTATGATAAAATTTTGTGATAATATACAAGAACACTCATGTTTCATTTGTATGGGCTGAGGTAAAGCTAAATCATAGACTGTCTACTCATAGGATGTGTGTATCGCGGCCTAAACAGTAATGAAGCCAATAACTTTCAATTCTTTTATCGGTGTACATTATGTTTTTGTTCGTTTCCTTGATAGACGCGGATCAGAAACATTTTAAGAAATCATTTCTGAGCAAACGTAAGAGGTCATATAAGAAAGGTTAGTAAGTTTTATAACTTTTCTACCGATTTTTGTTGTTTTTCAAAGGTTTCTGTGGTTTTCTCAGCCTATTTTGAGAAACTTTAACTCATGGAAGAATTGTGTGACATCAATTGACATTTAATTTTTAACAGGAGAAAACGAGAACCTACCCAAGAAAACCTACAAGAAGGCACTTCAAAGGAGGCAGACTCAAATGTTCGATCAAGGGCAGCCTTGACAACTGTCAGACAACTAGTGGAAAATGCTTTGAAAGAATTTTTTGCCAAAAAAGAAGGCAACCACCACGTCTCACATGATGAGTGATAGTGACTCAAGCCCCCCCAACCAAAGCTGCGCCATGTTCATTCTGAGCCAGACCGCTTCCGATGACGAAAGTGCATTCAACTTGAATTTTCGAGTGACAATGAACGGCCACCTCTGGAGAAGAAAAGGAAAGTCAGCAGTAAGATCAACTGTCAATGTGAAAATTTTTCACAAAGACAGTAACACCTTTGAAAGAAAAGTGCACAAGGCTGTTTACATCCTGAGCCTCAGACCAGACTTGAACAAAAATGTGGGGGCGCACGAACTTCCTGCCATATATGATAACATCCTGGAGGCCCAGGTCATCATACCACGATCTCACCTTAGACTTAGATCTGGCAGAAGTTATTGACTATATTAAGCATGACGAATTAGAGCTGGTAAATGATCATCATTTAGGAGCATGTTTTCTGTGGGTCACCCCACATTGTAAATTTAATGAAGAAAAGTATGAAGATAAAAAATATACAACAAATTGCGAAAAGAAAATCTTTTTGTACTATAAACTCATGCTAGAAAACGGAGAGCTTAATGTATTGAAAATTAACTATATTGATAGATTATATTATGAATTATGATTATCCAAGAACCTTAGCTGGACAGGACACATCTCCACCAAGCCAAGAAAAACGGATGCACTGTTGCGCAGGAACCTGAAGGGCTGTCATAATTTAATTCACAACTAACAAATTAAAGCAACTTTAAACTTGTACAGAAAATCACGTCAAAAACGGCCACTTTCCTGTACATTTATATGGTAACCGTGTCTTTCTATCACCTCACGGGGGTGAAATCATGTGACTTGATGCGAGTAACATCGGCATCCATTATCCCTCAATCATGAGTTTATTCTTAATTTCTGCTTGAAACAATGAATGCATTATCCATTTGTCGATAGTACTTTTCTGATACACGAATATTTATTTTGTTAGCATCTTCTTACAAATATATTCATTAGTATATCGTCCATAATCTAGAAATTACTGTTTAATTTTCCCTTTGTTATTTTATTTGATATGGATTTTCCTGTATACAAAGCGCATGCGCAAAACGCCAGGTGTCATTTAAATAAACCGGGCACCTACTACACGTGTCGGTGGATGGCGCCACAATGCGTTTCCATAAAAATATCAACAAACATGGTCGCGCCCATGTCAAACGTTGTGGCTGAGTAGAAAAATATTATTTCTTTTTATTTTGAATTAAGGTACCGACCCAAATAAATCTGCGACACTGCTGTCGCAGCCAAGTTGGAGAAATGCGACAGACACCATTTTTATGTGTAAAAAGTCGCAAAATCGCGGTCCAGAGCTATCACTGTACCATCATTTTAAAATGGACACTCTTGAACATGCAATTAGATTAATAACACCCAATTGCTTCATGGCATCGGTCGATCTTAAAGACGCTTACTACAGCGTTCCGATTGCACAAGAGTACCAGAAATATTTAAAATTCTCATGGCGAGGGAACACATACAAATTTTGTGCCCTACCGAATGGCCTGTCAAGTGGGCCACGTGAATTCACAAAGCTACTAAAACCACCATTCTCGCATCTTCGAAAAAGGGGCATACAATAGTTGGTTACATAGATGACACTCTTTTAGTGGCGGATACTTGTGAAAAATGTGTTGAGTCCATAAAAGACACAACTGATGTATTAACAGGTTTGGGTTTTACTATTAACAATGAAAAATCATTACTAGAGCCGACACAAGAAATCACATTTTTAGGCTTTATAATACTCTGTCAAAATTAGGCCTGTAACGATACGCTTGAGCAACGATACAATACACATCACGATACTTTGTTGGCGATACGATACACATCATAACAAAAAACATACGTCAAAACACACAACAGTCTGTACACGCTGTACGTTACGACTAGTAGCGCAAGAAATCATTACTGAAATAGCAGTGCGCCGTTCGCCATTCAATTGACATTTTGTTAGTAACGCCGTTCTCAATACAGCAAAGATGGCGGCGCCCATACTCATGGGAAAAGACAAAGATTTACCTTGAATTATGCAATATTTTGCATATAAATTCATTTAACAGTTATATCGTGAAAGTATTGCGATATAGACTATCATATCGATACTTTAATCGTGAGTAAATAAATCGTGATTCAGCGATGCATCGGTGTATCGTTGCAGTCCTAAATAATATTGTGTCAAAAAAGCGGCGAGTATTACATATAACTAGTTTAAATATTTTAATCAAGTATAGTGCAACAAATGATGTATTTTTACATTTTTGCCAGACAGACAAACAGTTATGATTCACCATATCACCCCCCCCCCTCCCCTCTGCCTTAATTTTGGCTAGCCTAGTGAGAAAACCACTCAAGCATAACACAGGGGATTAGCAAAATGTTATAATCCATCAACTCAACTAACTATTCTACAGTAAAACGCTAGTATCAATTTTGAAATAGTATATGCAACTGACAAACAGATTTTTCATTATAATTAAGTTGATTTTATAGCTTCATTGGAAAGGAATACAATTAATACATGTAGTTTGAAAAGACATGGATACTGATTTGCAGTTATATTTTTGCGCCACCCTGTTATGGTGGCAACTTCAAACCTGTGAAATATTGAATAATTGTGATGTTCAATTTTTTTTGAGAAATATCATTTACACAGCTCTAATTCTTTCTCTTTATTATTAATTATATGTATGGTTTATAATTAAATAAAGAATATATAATCTTAAGATCGGAAATGGCAGCCTAAAACCCCAGTCACATTTGAAAAAGATCCCTCAGCGATGTGCTAAGCGATGCACTTTTCACCATCTGCCGGTCGATTATCGCGATCATCGCCGCAAATGGGGTCGGTGACACATCGTTGATGGCATCGTGAATTTTAACTTGAGTTAAAAATTAGCGATGCATCCGCCCGATGCTCACACGCGCCACGCACGCTAATGCATCTGTCATGCATTGATCGATGTTCAGTGCACGCATTGTCGAAACACAGATCGATGCCTGATGAATAAGCAGACATATCGGTGCCATCTTTTGTTGAACAGACAGCGATCGGATGCCGACACAGTGTTGGTAGATGTCAAATGAATATCGACCGACCTCCGGTCGATTAGAAAATGTAACGTAAAACGTCGCCTCACACCGTCTGAGCGTGCATATAAAACGCCGGTATTTCCATTTTGCGGTCATTGTCGTTTTCTTTTTTATGAATTAACTGTGTCTGTGTATTTTTACGTGAACAATGCCTCCTCGACAAAAACAGGTAAAGACAACCCCCTTTGTAGTGGCAAAGGAAAAGGTAAGCAAAAGCACGGCCGCTACGACCGCCGCAAGCTTGAAGAGGTCTGATGTTGATGTTGAATCAGTAATTTCTGACACCAATACCATTGACCACCAGGACATAAGCGATGTGGATGATGCTCCGTCCTCTAGAGGCCGATCTAGTTCTATTGCCACAATTATTCCAGCCAATATAAGGTATTCTTGATTACGTGCCACCCAAGTTGTTGCTGTAATAGAGCTAATCTGAGCCGTCGAGGTGCAAATGGTAAAACCATGACGGAAAGTGGATTGAGGGTGTAGCTTGTGTACTCATGTATATACCACCTACCAGGCTTAATACACTGACCAATTATCCTTTAGAATACCTACAGAGCACCCACCAAATGTTGACAGATTACCGGATGATAATCCAATATCTGAACATCGCCCCATC
>JAGTTF010000519.1:0-12637 GCA_019095985.1 Streblospio benedicti
GTTTGTGATAAAATTTTCTCTAAGGTCTAAGTTTTATTCATATGCGCCCTACACGGGAGAAAACCATACAAGTGTGATCAGTGTGTGGCAATGTTTTGGCCCAAAGTTCTCATCTGAAGGAGACACAATCGCACACACACCATATGACTGTGCATTTTAAGAAGTGATGTTTCAGATTGAAATCTTTTTAAAGTTTTAGAGTATTTTTATTTCAGTGTTGACAAAAAATTTCACCACTAGCTTGTCCTAAAAAAGTTACCTGCCAGTGTGATTTTTTTTTGCAGTCTAATTTGTGAGCACCAGATTTTAGGGTTTTTCAACATCTTTAGGCTTTTGTCGTAGTCTGGCAACTTTATATAGTCGATAGGGCGACATTTTTCACATTTGTGAACGAGTGTCTGAAGTTGCATCAAGTTAGAAATGAACAGTTTTTATTTTTCACATCACTAGCTTGTTTCAAAAATGTTACCTGCCCAGCGTGATTTTTGTTGTTTATAGTGTAATTTGTCTGCACCATTGGTAGTTTTAGGTTTTCTACTTTTATAATAGGAAAAAAATCTTTGTTTGGATTATAGAATTGGAGAAACTAAATGTGGTAGGGCACTCTTGTAATAGATGAACCTTTTGATGAAAGACTGTCACCGAAATTGGTGGTTTGTATCATATATTATATGATAGACTATTTTTTTTATTGTGGATTCAATCATTTTCTTCTCTCAGTTTGTTTTCTCTGGCGAGCAATCTGATAAAAATAATGATAATAATAATGGAAATTTGCAGAGGCCATTATTCAAGACAAATGTTCTTATGCGCTTAAACATAATACTTAGTAAAAATTTGATTGAGACATTATAAGAATTATAATTAATATATTAAAAATGTAAGCAATAAGAACTACAAGTCACTATATAATTCCATCCGAGGGTTTTTGCCTGTCTGCTGGCTGTGAACTTCAAATTAACACCACATCTCTACATACAGTTGAACCTATCATTTAGTAGTGATTTTTTAGCATCTGGATTCATCATAGTAGAAGGAAAAAAAAATACTCAGATGCTCCGCTTTTCGTCTAGAAGCGACGTTCGAATATCTCCACACGCAGACCCAAGCTGAACCTGAACCAAGGCGAGCCCCCCCCGGTTCTGACAAAACTTCTTCATGTGACTGGGAATTCCACCCATCACGTGACTCAACGCGGAAGCAGAGTGCAAAACAACAACATTCGGCGCACTTTGCCATTGAAGCCTGATGCAGGTCGAACGTCCACCGAAAAGTCGCTTCTTGACAAAAGAGAAGCATCTGATGTAGAACCTCTCTAGTGAGACCACCTGACGGACCAGACGTGGTCACAATAGAGAGGTGGTCTTCTTATGGAGGTTCTCTCCCAGCTATTTCTGTCGGTTCTTTAAAACACTTAAAATGTCTTATTTGGCTTATTTTTCGCTTGGGAAATAATAATAGCTCACAAAAAGCTAATTTTGCTTTTCACAGTTTTTGTATTTTTTTCTCAAATCGGTGCTTTTCTTGTCACTGTCAATGTATGCTTCTGCAAAGTATTTATAACCCCTGTTTAAGACCAACTCTCATGAGAAAACCTCTATAATAAGGCTTCTGCTTTCACGGTCTTAAAACAGTCATAAAGTTACCAAAACGGACCTTACTTTAACATTAGTCTCTACCACAGACGCTGGCTACGCAAGCGTCTGTCAACTAGGACTGTAGTATATAAACATATTTTGTTTACATTTTGATGCGTGGTTTTGTTTGTTTTGAAATCGTAGCATATTTTGAATGTTGCTTATCTTTTTAAATCGCCATTGTACAATTATACCATAGTATCAGGTAATTAAAAACAGCATAAATTAAACAAAAATATACATTATAATGCTCACATTCAATGATATCCCATACGGAACCGGCTTGCCAGAAAACGTACATTTCAGTGTGGAATATTACATGATACATGGTGCAAATGTAACTGTGCTTTTGTAGATCCTTATATAATCCGTTAATGTTGTATCCGCTGTGTGAATTCGGGTTGGTTAGCATATTATATCCACAAAAATCAACATTTTACAAAAAATATTTTGTCATGGCATTTCCTCCATTGTTTTTGTTTTTACATTAGCCTCGGACACACAGGCTGGCTATGATATCTTGGTTGGTAGCAACCACACAAGATTCTAGATGATTGAGACTATTTTTACATTTGTTTGCAGCGCCTCTAGTGGTGTGATTTGGAGTAATGGTATGAAATCGTACCATTACTCTACAACTGACCGCTAGAGGCGCTGTTTTCTGTATCAACAATGAGGAGGAACAAGCAACCAATGAAAAACCTCGATACTGATCTTCAGTTCACATTGACAGACGTACCAGTGCTTGAGAGCCTTGCGCCGAAAGTCAGTGGGCGGCTGTAAAAGAGACTACTTTAACATAAACTCTTACAAACGCCATCGAAACAAATAAACAATCCATGTCATCAATGTTTATTATTTCAAATGTGAAATAATGCCCCTTAAGTAAAGAAAACAATTATCAAACGGCGACGGCAACAGAGGAGAGAATGTTGCTATAATAAAGCATTAAAACTTTATTTGTGTTCCTGTCCATCATGCTTATAATGTAATACAATAAAAACATAAACTATCAAATGCTCAAAGGTGCTGGGACTAATTTTGTACTCCAATGAGCACGTTTCTAGATGATATTTTATTTGTACTCATTTCTTTTGGTGTTGAAGACGAGCCTTTAGGAGCTCGAAAACGTTTATGAATAAAATAAAAATTAGACTTTAAAACAAAAATTCATCTCACCAAGAATACAGCCGTAAAAGAAAACTATACACTATTGACAATGAGACCTAGTGATGTAGGCCAAATATACAGAATACTTAATACTGTATAATGAATGATGGACCAACGCTGAATGTAGCTCACACCTGATCAAACCACGAAAACATCAAATTAGACATTATAGGAAAGTTATAGCTTGGAAATGTTGAGATTTGTGTGTTTAAAGTGAACATTTCCTTCTTATGAACTATGAGTAAAGCTGCTCTAAAAATTAACAGTGTCGTTGTTCCAGCTTCTTAAACATAAAATTTTCGGAATGAAAGGTTAAAATGCAGCACCTGAACATTTGGGTCATAATTATTTGATTCTTTTTGTGTACTCCTGAATCCATATTAGATGGCAGTCCTCTATACAAAGAGATCACCTGTCAAGGAGTTTGCATTGTGACTAGAAATCGTAAATGTGAAGTTTTGCTGTTTAATATGATATTCAAACAGACTTTAATGAACACTATTCTGATAAAACCGTAAATTTTAGTTAATATTTAATATCATGATCAGGCATGTCCAATGTTGTTTTATTTGTTAGACAAGTAGCAAAATTAGAAGAAAATTAGATATAGCATTATATTACACGTAATGTAATTTTTTATAATTAGTGATAATTATAGAAAAAAAGGAATAAGTGCAACAAAAAGTGGATAATCATAACAGGAGGAGAAATATTTAATCCAAACTACTATAATAAGTCAGTTTTGTGTTTAGGTTTAGTAAACTTTAAGGTTGTGCAGACGTGAATATAATATCACATTTAAAAACTGGGACACAATGGCAAACCACAGTGATGTGCAAATGAAGTCGACATCAATTGAGAAATCTTCCAGCAGAAGTGAGTGTCGAAAATCACACAGAGGAATACAAAGTGGTGAGAAACCATATGAGTGTAGTGAATGTGGCAAGTGTTTTAGTTTCAGAAGCCACTTGACCAGACACATGAGAAAATCCACACTGGAGAGAAAAAACCATCAGTGTACAGTGTGTGAGAAATCATTCAGCCAAAGTGAACATCTTAAAATCCCATATGAGAACTCACTCTGGTGAGAAACCTTATGAGTGTAGTCAATGTGGCAAGTGTTTTAGCCAACAAGGCAACTTGACCAGCCACATGAGAATCCACACTGGGGAGAAAGAATGAAAGAACATCAATGTACATTGTGTGAGAAATCATTCAGCCAAAAGTGAACATCTGAAATCCCACATGAGAACTCACTCTGGTGAGAAACCTTATGAGTGCAGCCAATGTGGCCAATGTGGCAAGTGTTTTAGCCAACAAGGCAACTTGACCAGCCACATGAGAATCCACACTGGGGAGAAAGAATATCAATGTACAGTGTGTGAGAAATCATTCAGCCAAAGTGAACATCTGAAAACCCACATGAGAACTCATACTGGTGAGAAAACCTTATGAGTGTAGCCAATGTGGCAAGTGTTTTAGCCAACAGTAGCACTTGACCAGCCACATGAGAATCCACACTGGGGAGAAAGAACATCAATGTACAGTGTGTGAGAAATCATTCAGCCAAAAGGAAATCTGAAAACCCACATGAGAACTCACACGGGTCAGAAACCTTATGGTTGTGGAGTTTGTGATAAAAGTTTCTCTCACAGGTCTGCTGTTGTTAGTCATATGCGCACTCACACGGGAGAGAAACCATACAAGTGTGATCAGTGTGGGAAATGTTTTACTGAAAGTTCTCATCTGAAAGACACAAGCGCACACACACTGGTGAGAAGCCATTTTACTGCCATATTTGTCAGAAATCATTTACACTTGGAAGCAACTTGAAAAGGCACCATATGACTGTGCATGCCAAGAAGTGAGCGGTTATTACACATTGAACATCTCTTTTGTAAATAGTTTTAGAGTATTTTTAGCAGGTGTTGACAAATTCCTGATATTTCACCACTAGCTTGTTTCAAATGTTACCTGCCCAGTGTGATTTTGTTGTAATCTATTTTGTCTGCATCAGATTTTAGGTTTTACTGCTTGTACAGAATTCACTACCCAAACTAGTCTGGTAATATTACATAGTTGGCAGACACTTTCCTCACAGATCTGAACGTCTGATGTTGCATCAAGTTAGAAATGAACAGTTTTTAGTTTTCATGTCACAGAAATGTTAATGGGAATAATTCATTTAAGCCAAATTAACGTGTGTATCAGCCATTCTATTATATACAATGGTTTAAAGAAAAACGCGACCGTGCACATTTAACCTGCCGTGTTGTTGGGTCGTGTCAGTAGACTACGCTAGATCTGAGGGCATTATGTCATAATTTTAATATGAATAAATAGCGCATAAAAAATGATTTATGAATATACTAGTACGTTGGTGATTTTATGATTGTTCTGTGCTCTATTATATGAATAAAAATCGTGGTTTCTGCTTGTTTTTTTTTTACTTATTGGAGAAGCTAAATGTACCATGTGTTAAGTAAGTCTGTAGATTTCTAAACCAATTGGTTAATGACTGCCAACTGAAATATGTAAGTAGTTAACTGTATCTATATTATGTAACTTTGTAGACTCCTGTGTATACCTTCCATTATTTGAAATAAGTTTAATATATAATATACTAATTGTATCTGTATGATGTAACTTTGTAGACTATTGTGTATATCTTCTATTGTTTGAAATAAATTTGGTAAAATCTGACTATTTTATGTGTGTTCATTTTTCTATGAAGATAAATAAAGGATGATCATTGCTGTTGAATATCGTCATAGAATGAAGCACTCTTGATATTCCTCCAATGTGTTGTTCCCAAGTTTGCTTGTGGATTCAATTATATTCTTTGTTGTCTATGGCATGCAAGCTGATTAGTCACTACATACATCCATCCGAGGGTTTTTTGCTTGTCTTCTGGTTTCGTGAACTTCAAATTAAAACTACATACTGTGAAACTAGAGTATTTCCTGGCTATTAAATGTTGCGATTTGGTCTATCCTGGACCTACTTTACATAGGCTAATATGAATAGGCAATGCCTAAGACAGACGCAGCATGTTTATAGTGCAGAGATTAGGAAAAATATGCTAAATTTGTAAACATTTGATAATGACATGGTAAAACAAATTAACTAATCAAAAAATATTTGGGGTATATTTATTACAAAATGTATGATTTCTTTTACTTGTTGGTAAAATATATATAAAATAAAAATCATATTATACAAAATATTCAACATCAACTTACATTGCTGCTGTGTACATTTAGATAAAATATGATTGTAACGTATTTGATGGACTAGTTCATGCTAAGTGTGAAACAAAATTTGAACTATTCCAGCACATTTGCATAATGATCCCGATTGAAAGAAAGATTTAATCAAATAAATAATTACATTTTATGAACGAAAATACTTTGTTCTAACATATATATGAAATTGAAAAAATATTTATCGTTTTTCTTATATACCTTTACCTTAACTGAGACTTGCTGTAGAAAAATCTCAAAATGCGCTTGTCTTTTTATTTTAGTATAAAAGTACAAGCATTACCCTTTTTAAAAATGTATAATACTTTAGGGGTTTTTGGGAAGAATTTGGTTTATGGACCATACAAAAGATCATGTATTCAATTTCGGTACAGTCAAAATTAACATTGACTGAATCGTTCATTGTTTTGTATGATCTTTTGTATGGTCCATAAACCAAATTCCATTCCCGAAACCCTTAAAGTGTTATACATTTTTAAAAAGGGAAATGAATGCGCTTTTATACTAAAATAGAAAACGAGAACATTTTGAGAATTCTCCAAATTCTCCAAATTATTTTATCTCCAGCAGTCTTGAAATGTCTTGGTTTGTATTTGGAAAAAGAATACTTTGTACTGATTGCTGGATGTGATGTTGCTGACCCCTACCTTTACCTCACTCTAGCCTGGAGATGAAAGCAGTGCAGGATTCGGGACCTGGTGCAACTCCTCATTCGCCACAAAATATACTCAGCTTTAGTGCGTAATTCACCAGCACTTTGTGCTTCTGTGGCCGAGTGGTTCATTCCTAAACAGTAGCATACTACTGCATGGTACCTACACGCTAAATAGGTACACGTTGGGTGAGTGAGCTCTAACATCAATGATCATCTTGTGCTGTGGTGTTGCAATGCACTGTATACTTCACAGGGAGTTGATAAAGGTATTGTGACAAGGATGCCAATGGCCTGGTGTGAATGAAGAAAGTTAGAAAGTCACAAACCATACTTATTTTCACCGATTCTGCTTGCCGTGTGAGCAACAGATACTCACCATTGTACTATATTTTAACGTACGTAGCTGTCTTTTTAACGTAAAAAATGATGCACCAGCCTTAAAACGGCACCGTTTTCAGCCAGTGGTACCAATATACTAATAATAGGCTCTTGGGCTCAAAAGCTTAATTATATCAAGATGCTTAAGCTAAGAACCATTTAGACCTTTGACATCGCTGAGTCATGGGTGGCAACAATGAATTTCCACATGTCTAACAAGTTGCAATAAAGCTCATATAAATGTTGTTTAAACAACCGTTTTCTATGTTGCTTTGCAACCGTAACACTGACTGGAAAATCACTGAATTTGTTGTTGCTAAGGGCTGTCAATGTTGCATAGCAAACATTTTCTATGGCTCTGTTGTCCACCAAGTGATAACAACTTGCTAGGCAACCATTTCTTGCCATACCACCTATAACATAAATTCATGTTCAAAACCACTGACTGAAGATATATGTTAACAACGGCTGCTATGTAGTTCAGCAAGTGATAATGACCGTTGCTAGGCAACGGTGCAACCGGTGCCAAGCAGCCGTTGCTATCACTTGTTGAACTGCAACCTTAACTACTAAACCACAATGACCAACTGAATTGCGACCGTAAATAAGCACATTTACACTTATTTACATTGTCACGTGACGTAGTTAAGATGAGCACGTGTTTTAATGACAAAGCTTTTCACCGGCAACAAGTCAGCTCGCATGACGAACGGATCGTCCCCAACAATATGGTCCTTAGAATGTTTCTTTCTTTGTCTTTACTTATCAGGTTGCATTGAGAAATGGTATACGGTAATGTTAGTGCTGCTTATTTTGTAACTTTGTACAAATTTTATTTCATATTTAGAATTGTAATTTAACAATATGGCACCGACATTTTGTGAAGTGGCAGTGCAACATTTTTTTGACATGAACATGTGTGAGTGCAATTTATTTTATTTAGGATTTTTAGTTTTCCTTTCCAAAATGATTCATTTCATGGGTTTTTACGCTATCGATCGCACGTACAAACCCAATGTGATATCACACACCATTGTGTTATTCGCCAGTAGGTGGTGCTCATCTCCAAATGTCTTTTGCCACCTTTCTAATTTTTTTTTATTTTGTTTACTTATTATTCACTTTATATTTTTAATGTATACTTTAATTTAACATTTTTAGAATTGATTTTCAAATATTTTCACCATTTTTTTTACATGGCATGGCCTCATCAGGAATTAATCTAAACTTAAACTTACAAAATTGAACCTTTGCAGCCTTGTCACATTAACTGGCTCAATTAACCCGGGTACGACAAGTCGATTATTGAATCCAAACCCCTCCCTGTAGTCACCTATCTTGTCACTGCCATTGCAGAGTCAGGCATTTATACATGTAAACGTAAATGTCTGCTTTATGGCCTTCTTCCCCCGAGAATAGAAGTAAAGTAGAAACCCCAGTTAAGACCAACTCTCTATTGGAGACCACCTCTATAATAAGACCACTTTTCACGGTCCCAAACCTTCATAAAGCTATCCAAAATGAACCTCTGTATAGAGACCACCTCTTTATTGAGACCACCTAACACTGGTCCCAAAGGTGGTCCTAATAGAGAGGTTCTACTGTATAATGATGGACCATAACGCTGAATGTGGCTCGCACCTGATCAAACCTCAATGACATCAAAATATACATTAAAGGACATTTATAGTTTGGAAATGTTGAGTTTTGTCAGTTTAAGTGAACATTTCCTTCTTATGAACTATGAGTAAAGCTGCTCCAAAAATTAACAGTGTCGTTGTTGCAGCTTCTTAAACATAAAATTGTGGGAATGAAAACTTAAAATGCAGCACCTGAACATCTGGGTCATAATTGTTTTAGTTTTAGTGTGTCCTTGAACCATATTAAATGGCAGTCCTCTATACAAAGAGATCACCTGTCAAGGAGTTTGCATTGTGACTAGAAATCGTAAATGTGAAATTTTGCTATTAAATATGATATTCAAACAGACTTTAATAAACGCTATTCTGATAAAACTGTAAATTTTATTAAATATTACATATCATAATCATGCAAGTTCAATTTTGTTTTATTATTTAGCAAAGTAGCAAAATTAGAAGAAAATTATATATAGCATTATATTACAGATAATTTTATTTGATACAACTACTGATAATAATAGAAAAAAAGGAATAAGTGCAAAAAACAGTGGATAATCATAACTGGAGGATAAATATTAATTCCAAACTACTATAATAAGTGAGTTTTGTGTTTAATTTTAGCAAACATTAAGGTTGTGCAGAAGTGAATATAATATCACATTGAAAAACTGGGACGCAATGGCAAACCACAGTGATGTGCAAATGAAGTCGACATCAATTGAGAAATCTTTCAGCAGAAGTGAGGGTCAAAAATCACACAAAGGAATACAGAGTGGTGAGAAACCATATGAGTGTAGTGAATGTGGCAAGTGTTTAAGTTCAAGAAGCGCCTTGATCACTCACATGAAAATCCACACTGGAGAGAAAAGAACCATCAATGTACATTGTGTGAGAAATCATTCAGCCAAAGTGAACATCTGAAAAAATCCCACATGAGAACTCATTCTGGTGAGAAACCTTATGAGTGTAGTCAATGTGGCAAGTGTTTTAGCCAACAAGTGCAACTTGACCAGCCACATGAGAATCCACACTGGGGAGAAAGAATATCAATGTACAGTGTGTGAGAAATCATTCAGCCAAAAGGGAAATCTGAAAACCCACATGAGAACTCACTCTGGTGAGAAACCTTATGAGTGTAGTCAATGTGGCAAGTGTTTTAGTGACAGTAGCAACTTGACCAGCCACATGAGAATCCACACTGGGGAGAAAGAACATCAATGTACAGTGTGTGAGAAATCATTCAGCCAAAAGGGAAGTCTGAAAACCCACATGAGAACTCACACTGGTCAGAAACCTATGGTTGTGGAGTTTGTGTATAAAAAGTTTTTCTCTCAGTAGCAGGTCTAATGTTGTTGCCACATATGAGCACTCACACGGGGGAGAAACCATACAAGTGTGATCAGTGTGGGAAATGTTTTGCTCAAAGTTCTCATCTGAAAAGACACAAGCGCACACACACTGGTGAGAAGCCATTTTACTGCCATATTTGTGACAAATCATTTACACAAGGAAGCAACTTGAAAACCACCATATGACTGTGCATGCCAAGAAGTGAGCGGTTATTACACATTGAACATCTCTTTTGTAAAAAGTTTTAGCATTTTTGGCAGGTGTTGACAAATTCCTGATATTTCACCACTAGCTTGTTTCAAAAGTTACCTGCCCAGTGTGATTTTTGTTGCAGTCTAATTTGTCTGCACCAGATTTTAGGTTTTCTGCTTGTACTTCTTTAGGCTGGATTCTAGAATTCACTACCAAACACAATATTACATAGTTGACAGCCATTTTACAGATCTGAAGTCTGATTTGCATCATGTTAGAACAAATCATTTTTCACAGAAAATGTGAATGGGAATCATTCATTTGAGCCAAAAAGGCAGCCATTCTATTAGTACAATGGTGAATATACACAGTCTTTTGGGTAGACTCGCTAGATTGAGCGCATTATGAATAAATTGCATTAACAACCATCATTTTTTTATTTAAACTTCAATAAAATGTTATTTTGATCTATGTTCATAGCTGTCGATTTTAAAATTATTGCCACACAAATACAATGGATGAATACTACCTGTGATATCCATCCTATGATAAATAGTGCTGACCGAATCACTCCCTAAAGCCTCAGCACTTAACTGATGTATGAATAGTATTTAGTATGTGGAATTCTATAATTGTTCTGTACTTTATTATATAGATAAAAATCGTGGTTTGTACTTTATTATAAGAAATACTTTTTTTACTTATTGGAGAAACTAAATGTACAATATGTAAAAGTCTGTAGACCTCTGAACCAATTGGTTAAAGACTAAAAAATAAATATGTAAATAGGAAAAACTGTATCTATCATATTATCTATATTTGTAGATTTTATGTATATTTCTATGTTTTGACATTTAACAAAGTTTAGTCCCAAAAGCCTCAGCACTTAACTGATGTATGAATTTTCTATACATTTGAATGTATGATTGTTACTTTATTAACTGATATAATGAATTGTTGATTTGTGCTTTATTGAACTAACATTTTATTTATTTTTCATTAAAGAGAAACTAAATTTCGGTTATTGTTCATGTACCTAAATGAACCAATTGGTTAAAGACTAACAATTTAAACTAAATGGAAGGGGTTATGTAAATAACTAACTAATCACAATTATGTAACTTTGTAGACTATTGTGTGTATATCTTCCATTATTTGGAATAAATTTAGTATATGATATATTAACTGTATCTATATTATGTAACTTTGTAGACTATTGTGTATATCTTTTATTGTTTGAAATAAACTTAGTACAGTTCTGACTCAATTTCATGTGTGTTCATTTTTCTATTCAAATAAATAAATAATAATCATTGCTGTTGAATGTTGTCATAGAATGAAAAAGTTGAAATTACGCTAATGTGTTGTTCCCAAGTTTGCTTGTGGATTCAATTATATTCTCACTCTCTCTTTGTTGTCTATGGCAAGCAAGCTGATAATTCACTATATACATTCCAGAGTGTTTTTTGCTTGTCTGCTGGCTTCCTGTACTTCAAATTAACACCACATCTCTAGATTCAGTTGAACCTCTCTAGTGAGACCACCTGAAGGACCAGACGTGGTCACAATAGAGAGGCGGTCTTCTTATGGAGGTTCTCTCCCAGATATTTATGTTGATCTTTGAAAAACGCTTAAAATGTCTTAGTTTGTATTATTTGTATTTTTGTATTTGGGAAAAGCAAAAGCTATTACAGTCTTATTTTGCTTGAAGTTGTCTTTAAAGGTCTTAATTTCATTGTTCATAGTTTTTGTTTTCTTTCATATTTTTACGCATGATTGTATTACCTTTGATAGAGACCTTTATGAGGCAACATGCATCAACTTAGAGTTGCACGGCCTGATATCATGGGCGAGGTCATTTTTTTCATTAATTTTCATGGCCATATGATAATCTGCTTATGCACCAAAAATGAAAAAAAAATATCTGCTGGAAAAAGTTATGATGTTGCTCAGAATCACCTTAAAATGTCTTATTTGGCATATTTTTTGTTTGGGAAAAAAATAATAGCTGATAAAAAGCTTATTTTGTTTTTTTTTTCTTCTTTATGCATGTTTATATTACGTTTGATAGAAACCTTTATGAGCCAATGTATCCACTCATGAGGCAACATTGAGTTGTGTGGTTCAATGTTAGTAAAATATCTGATTTTTCTTATGGGGAGGTCCTAAAAACATCTTTAAAAAACGTCTTATTTGGTTTCTAATATAATTGTAGACAGTTATAGTGTCAAAAGAGAAGTGTTCTCTGTTTGAGGTTATACTGTGATCTCATTATGAATTATCCCCCCCCTCCCACACACACACCATTTTAGTTCCGTGTTAGAGATTACGGGCCATGAAAAAGAAACTTTG
>JAGTTF010000520.1:0-19427 GCA_019095985.1 Streblospio benedicti
CTTTATTTTTTTTTTTAAAAGTTATATTTATTTACTAGTTCAAACTTGTACTAGCTCCAAAGCTAGGAAAAACTTTTAGAAGAAGAAGACGAAGAAGAAGAAGAAAAGAAGAAGAAAGAAGAAGAAGAAAAGAAGAAGAAGAAAGAAGCATTGCATGATTGCATTCAGGACCTAGAATTTGACCAAAACTGATACTGATAAGGCTTAAGTGTTGTCAAGGTTCTTCTCAAATGTCTTCACTGAGGAGCCCCTGGCAATATTCCCAAAACTCAAACCACAGGAAGTACCAAAGTGTGCTAGATGACATTGAGATTAAAAAAGAAGCTGTGATGAAAAACTCAAAAAAAGCTGAAAATCAACAAATCACCTGGTCCAGATCAACTGCACCACGAGTATTGAGAGAATTAACTGATATTATTAGTGTGCCATTAATGCCAGATATTCCAGTGTTCCTTGAGGAATGGAGTGGTACCTGCTGAATGGAAAAGGGGTAACATTACAGCAATATTTAAGAAAGGCAACAGGAGTGGCTGGAAATTATAGACCAGTGAGTAACAAGTGTCTGACAATGTAAAGTGATGGAGTCCATCATCAGGGATGTCCTGATAACACACTTTAAGAACAATAGCTACTCAGTGATAAACAATTCGGGTTCCTTAGTGGACTCTCTACTACTCTCCAACTACTGAAGGTACTTGACCATTGGACACGGATATTGATGAGATGAGGCCATGTAGTCTGCATCTACATGGACTTCATGAAAGGCCTTCGACAAGGTGCCACACCGAAGGCTATGTGGAAAACTCAAGAGCTACCATGTCGAGGCCAGGTACTTGCATGGATCCAATCTTTCTCTCAGAAGGGATCCAACGAGTGACAGTAAATGGGGCTTCTTCTGATTGGAAACAAGTCAGTAGTGGTATCCCACAGGGCAGCGTGCTAGGTCCGATGTTATTCGTTGTTTACATAAATGGCTCCCAGAAGAAGTGAATTCTGAAGCAAACCTGTTTGCTGATGATACCAAGGTTTACAGACAGATAACCAGTGATGCAGATACAGCGGAACTACAACAGGACTTGGACAGCTTAGAATTGGTCAGACACTTGGTTATTGAAGTTTCACCGGACAAATGTGTGGTGATGTCAGTAGGAAAATTCTGATAAACAAGCTGAATACACACCATGGGCAGTAAAGATGGCAAAGTGCAAATTAAAGCACTCAAGACTGCGAAAAGGACATAGGAGTGCATGTGGATACAAAATGAAATTTTCAGAAACATTTACACCTCAGTAAATAAGCAAAATAGAATAATGGGACTGATAAAGAAGGACATATACATACTTAGATGAACAAAAATTCTTTGATGCTATTTAAAGCCCCTAGTACGCCCCCATTTGGAGTATGCCAATGCAGTTTGGCATCCAGAGTTAAAGTCGGACATAGAAATAGTGGAAAAGGTGCAGAGAAAAGAGCAACTAAACTGGTCCCATCCCTCCAAAATCTGTCATATGAGGGAAATACTCAGAAAAGTTAAAACTACCACACTGGTGTACAGGCAACTAAGAGGAGATATGGTAGAAGTATACAAAATAATGAAAAAAAAGTATGACCCAGACGTTGCAAACTTTTCTACCAAAAAACCAAAGATACAAGAACCGCAGGACATAAACTCAAACTCAAGAAATCACATGCCCCAGTAATCTCAGGCTGATATTCTTCAGCATGAGAGTTGTCAATACCTGGAATGACCTTCCGAAGAAGTTGTGACAGCACCTAACCTCACAGTCTTTCGAGGAGGCTGGATAAAGTATGGAAGAATCATCCAGTCCTATATGACTATACTGCAGATATAGCGCATAATGGAAGTGACCTCCACAGGGCTGAAGTCTGCAGTGATACTGAAACTGGATACAGAGGCAACCACAGCTTGAGTCCAGAAGTGTACTATGTGACTATGATTATTTATATTGATGAAGATAGAGAATGATATTGCATGATTAGTTTATAGTGATGAGGATGGAGAATGATCTTGCATCCAATTGCATCCAATTGTTGTCTCAACCTGTTAACACACAGAAACATTACAATCAAAGCCATTGATTATTTATTTTATATTATCTTATGTTATTGATTATTTGTTACGACGACTATTGAGGTTGACAGCAAATTTTGAGATGTTCTTATTTGAGAAGTTCATATTTCTCTAGGTCACACCAATATTTACTATGGTTCAAAACAGTCTTTTGTAGGGAATACATATATGCATAAATCTCAAATGTTTGGATCCAACTCTACCAATTTTAGTGCTATAATCCCAATTATCAAGCAATATTTCAAATAGGGAATACATATATGTATATGGCATAAATCTCAAGTATTTGGATCCAACTTACCAATTTTAGTGCTATAATCCCAATAATCAAGCCATGTGTCAAATTTCAATATTTCAATTAACAGTAGTATCTACACAGGTTACTTTCAGTTACCCTTAATTATAGGTTGGTCTTTATTACTACAGAATAGACAAATAGTCATCAAATAGTTATCCATTGTCATCAATAGTCAACACTTATTTCATCACTTATTTCCTATACTGCTAACCTGTTGAGGGCTTCACCCATCTTATTTTCACCCTTCCAGTCATTCTTGTTTTCTAACTCTTTTGACCAAATTGAAACCCCAATACCCCATGTTATGTTTGTTGTTGCTTCAATAAACTCCTTCCCTTAATTATCCAAAATCATTTGTTTGAATTCTGGAACTTGCTCAAACTTCATCTTCAAGATCTGAGCCATAAGCTACCTTTTCTTTCCATATTTTTGTGACTTTCATTGCCTCCATTGCCTCCCGGTTTTGTTTACAATTCATTACTTTTTCAGCACCAATTTCATCGTGCTGGTTTAAGTACTTTTCGCACTCATAAAATTGTTCTACACCAATAAAGGTTTTGTCCTTGTGAGTTATTTTGCATGGGTAGATTAGAAAGAGGAGAAAACTCTCCTGAAAAATATATATGCGAGTCAGTTATCTTTGTGCCAATGCTTTCAAATCATAAGGGATTAAGTTTATCTCTTCAACCCCCATAGAGAATGTCTTTGTGCTTTTTAATTTGTCCCTTATTAGATAAGCTTCTTCCCTTTATCTCTCAGGTATCTCAGAACTAGCCTTTAACTTTTGCTCTTTTGTGCACTTATTTCAGGCGGAAAGTCATCATGGATGAACACTTTATGAGTCCGTAGTTCGTCCTTTTCTTCACTACTTCCATCTTATCTTGAAAGAGCACAAACCTGACTATGATAGCCCTGGTGATACTAGGTTTATAATGACCTAGCCTGTGACAGCGCTGGAACTGAAACTTTTAAGCCCCACTTGCTCAAGCACACTGTATACAGATTTAAAGCAGTCCTCGTCTAACCCCCTCTCCTTTATGCCCTCTAATACTAGATTTTCCCATCTAGAATATTCAATCTGAAGAAGTAGCTTTTCCTCAAGTTCTCATTCTTTTTCTTCAGTTCTGAGACTTCTTTCCTCAGATCAGGAATAGTACTTTTCAATGAGTTTATTTCATCAAATACCACATCGAATTTTTGTTCCTGTTTATTAATAGAATCTTGAAGTGAAATTAGGGTAGTATTTAGTCTTTGTAACTCAGGTTCAAGTGTTTTTAGCTGTCCAACATCTTTTTTTAATATCTGCAATGTCACTATTTTTTGTTTCTGTAATAGATTTCAAAATTGCATCTAATTTCGCCTCCATTTCTGCAGATTCTGATTCTGATCTTATGCTTCGTAAGAGTTCTATTGGATCAACCAATGTACTGCGAACTTTTTATCTATCGGTACTGTCACTTCAGAATTACTTAACCACCTTTTTTTACTATTCTTATTAGACTAGCCATGTCAGAATCATTATTCATTTATAGTCAAAATGATTTGTGCTGAAGCTTGGCTTACCACTGTGACTATCCTCATCAAAATGTATACTATCCTATACTATCATGCCTCATAAAATATATTCCTCTGTGATAAATTTTCAGTCAAATTGTGAAACAACTGAATCACACTAGCATCCTATGCACTGTATTCCAAATTGAGGTTTATTGAAACTCTATTTCTTGACAAAAATGATCATATTATGACCAGCCAAATTTCAGATGACTACCCAGTCATAATGTACCCCCTACTCCTCATGTATTTGTATATGTAATGGATATGACATGTGTAGCTGTCACGTAGCCTCAGTACCTCTTATTTTCATGATTTATATAAAAATCGATTATTTATATTAGTGCAATCAATTGCGGCAGATATTCATCAAAATCGCTCAGTTAACGATAAAAGGTATGAAACTTGGTATGATGATTCCTGAGTAACTACCCTTCATTTCCAGAGGTGGTACCAAAAAATCAGACCCCTAACTTAGCAACTGTTGCTAGGGAACAGATTACCCATAGTAACCACATACTAAGAGCCTTTATTATCATTTGTATGATCCAATATTTTTGATAGCTAGTGAGTAAAATATAACATTTGAAGATTAAGGAGATTTATTTATTGTTATTGTTCCTTAGCAACCGTTGGTAGGGAGCAGAAAACCCATAGCAATCACCAACTAACAGCATTTATTTTCATTTATATGATTCCAGGGCTGCCAAGTAGTACAGATATGTCGGATATTAATACAAATTTCCGACCCAAAATACTCAAATACTAATTGTATCTTCAAAATATAGATTTCCCCACTTTGTGATTTTTGCATTAATAATTACTTTTTATGAAGTAAAATCACAGGAACTGCATCCCAACATATGTGTGTGTGTGCTTGTGATTGCTGTTAAAAGCCCTGAATATTGGTTACATTACACCAGAAATACATACATATCAGTTTTGCGCAAATGGATTTCTTTTAACACCCAGTACTTTTGCAGACCGTTTGCCGTTCCACCACGGAATACCCTAAAAAAATACTAATTTTGGGCATCCTGAGTACAGAAATGGCTATTGAGGGGTTGGCAGCCCTGTGATTCAATTTTGATAGCGTGACTGAAATATGACATTTGAAGATTATTGAGATTTATTCATTGTTATTGCTCGCTAGCAACAATTGCTAGGGGCAAGAAACCCCATAGCATCCACCATTTAACATTATATATTTATTGCTATGGACCAAAAAGTCATGTACAATGAATGTACAGAATATTTCAAGATGTCAAATTGTAAGCAATGAGAACTGGTTTATCTTATATACATGTACGCAATGTATGGTGAAGACAAGTTTGTGATTCTCCTTGCAGGATTGCATACATAAATGATTATTATTAAAGTTCCAGGTCATTGACTGCAAGGCATTGGTTGGGTAGAACCCATGATATCAGAAGAGATTGGCACTCCTAGAGTTTCAGAGCGGTTCCTCTCTGCTTCACATGTTACACCCACAAGACACACTCACCAAGTAACAGCTTCAGCTTTGTACTAGCATTTTGCTAGACAAACCATATAGTAATTATGTGACAACTGTTTCTGAAGAAGCGCCAAAAAGAGGTTCAAGTCTTGGTGTGAGGAACAGAAATCAGAAAGTTTCATGGGAAGCCCTTTTTGAAGAAGAAAGTGAAGACCTTGTGAGAATATATTCCAAAGGTTTATGGCCGAGAAATCTTTCGAATGCCTTTGCACAATACAACAAAAAAAGACCAATATGAACTGTTTGTAGAAGAACGATTGAAAAAAGCCAACAAAACAATCACTGCCTCAATTCCTAGAATCAAAACCTAGAATCCAGGTAGTGCCTTTGACTGCGCATTCAAAAAGGTTGCGTGACAAAGGTGAGAAAATTTAGGGTTTGACATAAGTTGTAGCCCTGTAGCCCTGGTCTACCTGAAAATTGGCCAGGCTGCCAGCTTTTGCCAGTAGGTAGTCTTGTGGTCTGTCTGTTTTGGGGAAGAGCATCATTCACAAGTTTTTTTGTTTCTTAGTCTATTTTGTACAATCGTTATCTATTATTTAAAAATAAATTACTCCAGTCTAACAATCGTTTGATTGCTTGTCATCATAAAAGATGGTGATCAAATTAAGCATTTCCCTTTAATGGCACTTATCTAACTGTTGGGCTACCTGACTTTGAGCCGGCTACCTGATTTTTAAACTTGGTAGACCAGATATCATGATGTCTACTAACGTATCAGTCCTTATGCCAGCACATGAAATTAGTTTGCTGAAAAGTAAGTTCTATCTATTTTCAAAATCATACATATCCTCTCAAAGAAGAGATCGTAATTTGGACATATTTTTCGGCCATGAAAATCATCCGGACCATCCCCTTACACATATTGAAAGCTGTGGCTTGGTAAGAAGTCTGAACTCATGAGCTGTCTTGAGCAATATGTGAGCACATCTAGCATGAAACCGAAATTAAAGGTGGACCGAAAAGTAGACAGAAGGAATTCCGTACCTTTGGTGACAATGGCACCAATATTTTCATTCCTCACATCGAAAAAATAACAAAGTGATCTTCAACGAGTGGATGTTGTATGGGACCAATGCTTTGAAAATAGGTTAATAAAACAACAGACTAGAAATTTCAGAGGTACAGGTAAAAAAGACTTGGTCCTGCCTCAAGTCCAATACCAAATAACTCAAAATATTTCCTGAGCTTTGATGGCAACAAAAGCACAGTTATTCTCTTTCCTCAATATTAAGATGAGAGAGGGCATCTACAAAACACACTCTGAGCCTTACATGTGGGTGTAAGGGTATTCTGTGTTCGCCAGAAAGGAATATCGGATATTGCTCCCCTCTAACCAAGAGGAAGCAGTATCGAATCATGATCGAGGATTGGTGATGCTTTCAGAAAAATTTACACAGTTGCTAGTGCGCTCTGTCGACATGAATGTTGTGGTGCTTTCGGAAGCAACTATTGAACAGATTCAAGCATCAGAATTAAAACTATGGATTGCATTTGGTACCGTCCATGGGCAAAGATCATAGATACATTGGCAGTTCATGACAAATCTGTGCTGCATTAAACTCTAGAGAATCTTGTCTTCCCATGTTTCACACGTTCACAGGGTGTGATACTGTCTCACAGTTTGCACAAATAGGAAAAAGGACAGCATTGGGGAGAATCATGACCAATGCATTATTCATGCTACACAGTGCATCAAGCTACGGAAGAAGGTTTCAGCCAGGGTCAACCTTGTAAAGGAACCATGCCAATTCCACCTGGGGAGCAGACCCGAGAACTCTCCAACAGTGTATATTAGCATGCTGCTTCTCTACAGCCGAATACTGTGCAGCAGTGTGAGAAAGATCCGCAAAATGCATCATGGGTAGATATAGAGCTCAACAAAGTCTGCCAAATAATAAACTTGGGAGCCCCCCATTTTTCATCATTGTACAGGCTTGCTGGCATTTGCACGCCTCGCATATGCCGTGAAGCTCTAACTAAGGTAGAAAGAGGAAAATAGCTGAACGATCCCCGCCACCCTATGTATGGACAGCAAGCGGTTGAAGTAAAGAAACAGCTTCATCGAGGTTAGCAGTGAAGTTACACCAACTGACATGTTCAGTATGGCAAGGTGGAGCAGATCTAACCAAGGCAATAACAAAGCTCTACCACTACCAATTGAGGCACTTCCCCTGAGGTAGACCTTCCAAGAAGACAGTGGGTAGCACTGAACAGAGCAAGAATAAAGGTGGCTTAAAAGACAACATGTGCATGTGGGGATTCTCTCAACACAAATCCTGCCTATGGTGCGAGTTGATATGATGATGAGTTCATCAACTAATCCCCATAGAAGTTGAAGCTATCCTAGAATGTTTTGTAGTCTGATTTTATGATAGGACGTCAGCAAGAACTTCAATCAATTAAGTTAGAAGACTACTCGCCACATGGAAATGCAAAGAAATGTCTTTGCTTCCTCCTATTCAGGCTGCATAAAAACAGCATATAATCTGAGCAAAAAATGAAAGTAAATGTTGTTATATGTTGTTTGCTATGGATTTTCTTCTGTTGCCTAGCAATTTTTGCTAGGAAACAATAACAATAAAAGAAGTCTCAATAATCTTCAAATGTTATATTTTTTAGTCACATATGAAACTTGGATGATATAAATGAAAATAAACGCTGTTAGATGACGATTGTTATGGGTTTTCTGTTCCCTAGCAACTGTTGCTCAGGAAGAATGTTATATTTTACTCATTAGATATCAAAATTGGATCATACAAATGAAAATAAAGCCTGTTAGTTTGTGGTTACTATGGGTAATCAGTTCCCTAGCAATAGTTGCTAAGATAGCGGTCCGATTTTTCGGCACCACCTCTGGAAATGAAGGGTAGGTATCCAGGAATCATTGTACTAAGTTTCATGCTTTTATCGTTAACCGAGCGATTTTGGTCAAAATTGATTGCACTATATGCCATCCCAAGTCCATAAACGATCATAAACCATATTATATATGATAACACCTCAAACACCACACAGGGTTGGACCACTGGCGGCTTGCGGCAAAACCACTATATAGTATGTTTATATAAAGTGAATATTTCATTTGATGTACATATATATTTCTAATTGTTCAATATCGTATATTCTAGAAAACATTTCTTTACGATGAGGCCAACAGGATAAAGCTACTAGGATCAAGGTGAGCTTACTATATCCACTGGTTTTTTTTTTCTACATCTGCGAGGCCTCCCATAGGCCGAGCGCACAACCGGCAGTCCAGCCCTCTCTACTGCCAAAAATCATGGAAGAGTAGGGATCAGTGTTTTTCTCCGGTGTGGCAAACGTACGGAGACAGTAGCAGACGTTTTTTTAAACTGTCAACAGCTGATTGTCAAGGCTGATTCAACAGCGGCCTGACAATAGGTAGACAGCATGGAACTAGTGCGCCAGGCAGTATGTAAACAGTACACAGAGAAACGTCCATAGAAACCACAGGACAAAAAAAGTACTGCCAAAATGTCAGCACTGCCGGTTGTGCTCATAGACCATCGTTTCATCCATCCATGCATACATTTACAATTTTATAGACTAACTATGTATTGTAAAATGGATAATGATTTTCGTCTTGCATTAAAAATTTTCTTATTTTTAGACTAATGGTTGTAAGAATTGGAATTTTTGATAATGATGAAAGGTTGGTGATGTGAACTTTAAGGAGTGGAGTTTGAGTTTGCTGCAGCCAATTGTGTCAAAGCCGCACTTTCTTAATCTAATTGAAGTGAACAACGTCAAGCAACTGGCTATAATAGTGGACGGGTGTGTAAAAGGCTTGTAATTGTACTAATATGAGTGTATGCAATAGATTTTTTTTAAAGAACTAAAATACTTAATTATAATTAGAAATAATATTTGTCAGTCTAATTGTAGTTGAGACTATAGTGGAATTTCTATAAAAGTCATTATTATGATTGTTTTTTAGTTGTGATATAGGATTGGTTTATTGCAGAGTTGCAGCCAGGCAGTGTATATTCGATGACATCAAATATGATGAGGAAAAATGTAAAAAATTTTTTAAGTCATAATGCCTACCTTCTACCGTCTGTAAATACTAACTAAATACTAACAACAACTTGATGCGTTCACTGGGTTTTGTTGAGTCCTTTTCTTGTTTGAATGAAGCTTTATTATATATCATTTTTATATAGCATATTTACTATTCAATGTATAGTTAGCTTTTCAGAGTCAGAATCATTTATTCAAGCAATGAAGCGCCTCAGGGGCGGAGCACAATCAAGCATGTATACAATGATTTGTGATTTGTATTAGTCTACTGAACTAAAATTTACAACTATATGTAAACACTAAGATGAAATAATTGAAATAAATAGGTACTAAATAATAACATAATACATGAGGTCACACAGTTCAGCGTGACATTTTGCTTTTCTCATGTCATGCATTCGTGGATATATTTCCCAGTGAGTCTATTCACAGGTGCTTAACAATGTTGGACAGAAGGTTCCCCTTTACCTTGTATAATGTCAATAAATGCACATGTTTTAGACATGTTAGTAAACAGTGGCACATTTTGGAGGAGTTTTTATCAACAAAGTCGCACGTGTAAGTGTATTATTTATGAATAATGCATATGTGACGAGGCTCTAAATGGAGAAGTTAAACCTCGTCTCATACTCTTACAGTATTAGAGGATGAGGGATTACAATCCTTGAAGCCGTTCTGTGCAACCAGCCGTGAACTGTAATGGCTGTACTGGAATCACAGTTGTTTACAATATTCAGCAATAGTGTGTTGGCAAGATTGCTACTATATCTTCAAAATATGATAAACCTAGTGCCTGATACTAGTTTCAGTGACTGCAACAGCTTAAACGATTGTAAAATCCGGGATAATGTGTACAAAACCAGCGACAGGCGATCAGACTAATGGCTGTGTGTTACTTGGTGTAGTCAATTTGAACGGGATAATTAACTGCCCATACAAAACATTGATCCCCATATTAGAGACCCCAATTAAGTTCATTAATATGTAACAGAGCCATATTTGGAGGATAGTTTCGTTCACTGATTTTGGATATTCACAAGTGCAATGGAGGTTCATGATTTTCCGTCAATCATATCTGAATTTATTGTGAGCAAAAACCAGTGTAAAAACAGAGTCACAATCAGTATAGGAATTATTCCTTATTTACATACAACGTTGACATTTTATTCTTTCATTAAAATACCATAGTTTATATTTTTGCACGGACTTACCTGATTGCCGTTAAGCAAACGGGTGTGTATTACAGTAAAGTTCGTTTAATATTTGCCTTTGGATGTTGGATATTCGAATATCCAAAGAGGATTTTTCATTTGATATTCAAAAGATCAAATATTACAGCACATAGGTCTACACCAGCCACTCTAAATAATGTAAACTATGATAAAATGCCACGTAGACTGTGTCTGGAAGTCTCACTATTAGTGAGAAATGCATTAATTCAGTTTATATCTTAATTGCCCATAAGTCAACGTTGTTCTAGTGACGCCGTGTTCTTTGAACACTTTTGATATAGTTTAATATTATTGTATTTCACAGTAACTACACCTAGATTGTGACATTTATCAATACAATACAATATTAGTACACAACAAACTGATGTGACAACTAGAAAAATTAGATTCTACTAAATCCATCAATATCCTAAAATCCTTGAACACATTTTCAGAAAATGGGTGCAAGTAACTCCTATAGTAGTCATCAATCAAAATATATCATGCAAAATCAACAGTACCTATAATTGTGATATCTCACATTATCTAGAGATGCAAGATCATAACCGCTGATATATCCTTGAAGAATAGGTAACGTAAATTAAAAAAAAAAATGATATTGTCAAAATATCATATAAACACAGTCAGAAATGAACACATTGTTCTTGTATTCAGTCACATGATCTATACTTTAAGGCCGAGTCATTATTTAAGAAGTGGGGGTCGAAAGTTTTCTAGACATCGGTGTTTCTAACTTCTGACCCACCACGGGTTTGTGAATCAAACATATGACCCCCCACACACACACACACACGGGTTCGCAAATCAAACCCTTGACACCCCCTACATCGAAACATATATGCCTGAAACAGGAACTTCCGACCCCCCCCCACTTTAGTATATCTTACCTAGCATATGACAACCCCATTTCCATATGCCCTGTGTACATTGTATGTATTAGCATAGCATTGTCCTGTCATATCTGCTGTACAAATTTGCAAAAAATATTTAGCTATATGAATGAAACTATGAATTAATGAAACTAGTTTTCCCCAGTTTATTAAATGCAATAAACAAAATGTAATACAAACTGTATATATTAACTTGTCACGATATAAATGGACTGATGCTATTTAATTGAATTTAGAGAAAGCTAGTTAATCTTCAATCTGTTATTTTGAAAAAAATAAAAGAATTTATATTGCATTTTCCGAAAATAACAGTTAGTGGTTGGTCAAAAAGACAATTAAACATAATACAATTCAATTATGATAAATGGTTTCATATTCCATTTCATAAGTTGCTTGCAGTGGCTCAGATAATTGCTCTAATATAAGAGCCGATGAGGTATTATCAACAACTCTAAATTCAATTAATAGCTCCAGACCTTTCATATCATGATAAGTTAACTTTGATATATTTTTTAAGCAGTACAAATTCTTGGGAAGGCATACTTAAAGATTTTTTTTCCATCCAATCACTAAAATCCTCCGTCAAAAGCATTTTTGGCAAATATGAGCAATACAATTGCATGTGTTGAGTTGACATATGAAACTAGGTACAAAATTACAAGATATTTTATACAACCAAATGATTGATCACATACCAAAGAAAAGATCAGGACATTCTACCAACATTTATTAAGAAATATAAACGCTTGCCATGGCCCCTTTCAGTAAATTTACAAAATTTTGACATTTGACCCCCAGTAAAATTTCAAGAATCAGAATATTTGACCCCCCATATTCTTCCATTTTAAACTTCTGACCCCCACAACTTCCATTTTGAAACTTTGATCCCCCCAACATTCAAATTCAAACTTGAGACCCCCACAACATTCAAATTCAAACATCTGAACCCCCCCCAGTTTTTCTGATCCCCCCACACGGCTTAAATAATGACTCTGCCCTTAACACAATAAACATGCTTGATGATATTTGTATGTAGTAGTTACTATGAATTAGCTTCAGCTATATGCCAAAACTGATATACCTAGCCGGGATTAAAATTTTGACATTCTACTAGATATTCGTTAAAAAAGGGTTATTGACTGCATTTCTCAGTAATAGTGAGACTCTCTCAAACTATGTGCATTATTTTTAATGATTGTATGTTAGAGCCACTATGACTGGCTAGCTATATCACCAAAAATTGATATACCCTAAAAGAATTTGTGACAGGTCGTTTGGAAATTCGTAAAAAGGGTTATTGAGTGCATTTCTCACTAGTAGTGAGATTCCCTCAAACTATGTGCATTATCTTTAATGATTGTATGTAGTAGCCACTATGACTGGCTAGCTATATACCAAAACTGATGTACTCTAGCCCGGTAATAAAATTTTGGCAGCCTTTTGAATATTCGTTAAAAAGTGTTATTGAGTGCATTTCTCACTAGTAGTGAGATTCTCTCAAACTAGCCAATGCGCATTATGTTTGAGATGATTGTATGTAGTAGCCACTATGACTGACTAGCTATATACTAAAATTGATTTATACCCTAGCCCGAGAATAAGATTTTGACAGGTTGTTTGGATATTCGTTATAATGGGTTATTGAATGCATTTCTCACTAATAGTGACTCTCCCATACTGTGTGCATTACTTTTTGATGATTGTATGTAGTAGCCACTATGACTGACTAGCTATATAACAAAATTGATATACCCTAGCCCTGGAATAAAAATTTTGACCGGTAACAGGTTGTTTGGATATTTGATATAATGGGTTATTAAGTGCATTTTCTCACTAATAATGAGACTCCCAAACTATGTGCATTATTTTTTTATGCAGGTATGTAGTAGCCACTATAACTGACGAGCATTTTCTAAATTGATATGCCCTAGCCAGGAGTAAAAGTTTGACAGTCATTTTGTTATTTGTTATAAAGGCATAAGGGGTTTATTGAGTGCATTTTTCACTAATAGTGAGACTTCAGACAGTCTACGTGACGTTTTATCATCTTTGGATATTCGAATATCCAATATCCAAAAGAGCGAATATCAACAGAACTTCACTGTAATGGTGACTCTCTTCATATTTCTCGTCCTAGTTTCATAGGATGTAGATGAACCATTGTGTGTCCTTATAATATGTTATTTCAAGGGTATTTCGCAGGAGTTCTTATATGGGGCATTTCATAATAAAGTGAAGTTCATACTAAGTCTGCTTGAGCACTGAGGCAAAAGTTGGGTTATGGCTAAAAGGTGGACAGAGTTATGAATTAATGCCTATTCCTGTTTGTTCTCCGTGCTCTTTAATTATTCACTGTGTTGTATTTTCACTGTTGTTTGGTCGTTGTGCTTTCAGTGGCTATTGCTTGTTATACTATGGACTTGGTGGGGCATTTATTGTAAAGGGACCATTTGAGAGTCTTTCCGTGTGTTCAGTGGTAATAGATCTGTGATCTTTCTGTCTGTTCCAACACGTGTATACAATACAATACAACTCTTATATATCGCTACTACTTCACCGATAGGAATTTAAGTGCGCTGCACAGGTAGAAAACATATAAAATAAAATATAAAATAAAAATGATACTAGTTACATTAATTCACAGATGCAGTGAATAGTCTAGTTGTCAAGTAGCAATTTTAGCTGAGAAGCTTGTTAAGATGGATGTATGATGTTTTTATTGTGTATTATGATACTCTAGGTTGTTCTGAGCAAGAATCAGGCGGGTGCCACTTTGGCACCCTTGGACAGAATGTTTTACGGGTGAGAAATGCAACATTGTGGTGCATAAAAGCTCATAACTCCTTTTTATTGGTTATAGAAAGGTGATTCTGGTGTCTTTTGGTATGTTTTTCCATGATAAGGAATCAATTTTCATACTTAATATTAATTCAATCAATAATGAAAATGAATGAAAATGTCAGCAGATGTCTAATTATAATTGAAAATGTCATAACACTTGCCATCTCAGATGCCTAATCATAGTGATAAAACATGCCTTCACACTTGTCTCATCACACATGTCATCTATTGAAATTCTATTTACAAGCATATACTTTATCAATATACACAGGCAACATAATCTAATGGATAGTAAGTTGGTTTGGTTCAAACATTAGCAGATAACTTTGACACAGACATCTCATCGCCAAATGGACTAATATCTACTCGTTCCCTTGCCATGCTTTTTAACGCAACTACGTGAAAAGCAATGAAGACAACGTTGCAATGCAAAAAAACCTAAAATTGGACGGCTTAAGGAAAAACCATAAACAAGAAGCAACATTGCTGGTCAAAATTCATCATTATAATGAACTCCTAGAAATATGTCCAAAAGTCCCAACATGGATCAGGTTCTCCAACTTTGAATACTCACTGCAAAAGTGAAATATGAGCATAAAGACAAGATTGCGGCAGTTCACAAAAGAAGAAAGGTACGTCTGGAACCAAAAGTGACTTTGTCGACAGAGAAAGTTGAGAGAGACACACTTCAAATTTCATTGATCCACTCGATCTGACCCAGTCTTCCAGCAAGATTAATTGGATGTGGCTAACAGATTTCTTTCTCTCAGTAATGTGGATGTTGATAATGCTCTAAAGATCGGGGGCAGCCGATGAAAGCAAATGAAGCTGAATGGCCGAATAGTTTTCACAGAACTTCAAACATTATGTAACTACAAAGTCTTCTAACAGAAAGCCGTCAAAGTAGATGGTGCACAGCATATCATACTGAATTGATATACACACGGGTCATACGTCTCCAGCAGTCACGAGACTTGATCATTAAAGATGTTCTCACTCAGAACTGATTGCCATGCCTCGAGCACTCTTCGATCATCATGGAGATATGAGATCACATGCAAAAGCCATATTAAAACAGAAACTGCAAGTTGAATTATTTAAGCGTCTAACTAATCCCTCCAGATATTTAACCTTATTGATGAGTGTGCTTTATCATTGTGTGTTCATTGCCATTCATGTAGCACTGCCAATGATTATTTGAAGAACTGGACGTTGTATTATAGATATCAAAGCTACAGTCTAAAAGCACACAGGCATCACAGACTTTCTTCCTCGAGCGCATGCATAGCAGAAGTATGGCGGGGGCATAATTGGCCAAATATGGCCGACTATGCCCGGCGTAAGATCTGGCGGGGCTATAATTAGAATCCATCATCCAGGAGGCGAGCAGCCCAGCGGCGGCGCCCGAGCCAGCGGCACTGGAACTATAGTCGGAGTCATCAATCATCCACACGCTCACTTTTTGACGGGTGGATGATGAATGACTTCCCGACTATCCCCCAACTATCGGCCAAGCGAGCAAGCGTGAAGCCTGAGCATCGCTGGCGTCTTCGGTGGCAGCGGCCGTGGGTGTATCATGTTACACCCAGGCCGAGGCTGTTAAACAGCAACTTTAAAACAGTATGACATCGCATATCATTGGTGTTCTTATAACTGTTGGAGTGTTTCCCAGTGCTTGCGGATATATTTTCATACTTCTCTCTCTCTCACACGTCTTTTTAGCAAGCATATTTCTACCAACGACTAGATATAGCTGAAGACAGGTTTTACAACCCTAAGCTTCCATTTGACTATATCAAGTGGCCCCTGGCGGGACTCGAACTCGACCCCAAGGTTGTGAGAAGGGACAGAATATTCACCATCATCCCAAGCAGCAAGCTGTTAAAAGGTTACTCGGCTGAACCCCAGCTTACATACTTGATACTGTTATCATCTCAACCCAGAGGTCGTGGAGTTCGAATCCCACTTGAGGACGAAATTTTGGGAAGAGGGGTCTTATTAGCATTTTTAGTGCTTTTGAATGATATATATGTGTTTTCCCAGTGATTGCGGATATATTTTCATACTTCTCTTTCTCACACACGTCTTTTAGCAAGCATATTTCTACCAACGATAGATATAGCTGAAGACAGGTTTAACCCTAAGCTTCCATTTGACTATATCAAGTGGCTAGCGGGACTCGGACTCCGCAAGCACTTGGAAACACATATGTTTAATCGTGCTTTTTAGTAGAATTGTTTCCTATGATATCACCACCAGCAGTATCAAGAACATCAATTATATCAGTATACATCTTGTCTATGGCACATACATGTGTAATATCTTTACAACCCTGGATTATCACATAGCATAAGTTCATGAGAAAACTTAGTATTAACTTAGTTTAGTATTTAATGGCTGTTAAGAGAAGGACTGCATTTTTATAAAAACTAACAACCTGGTTTACTATATGGACGTCAATGGATTTTCAAATCCTGTTTAAAGACTTTCAACAAATATGTGACGCGCCTCCTCAACTGAATGGTGGTTGATGCCAAATAAAAGATATAAGCTGGTGAAATATTGCTGATATGAGCCAGAGCTAAATGTGCAAAGGGATTTTGATGGCATATGCTTAGTCCAAGAAAGGTGAGAGGATGGCTGTTTACAGAAGATGCAAGCTTCATGTCCCATAAAATCGTTCTAATTGTACAGAATATAGTATCTCTAGAAGAGATTTTTTAGCATATGGATTCATCATAGTAAAGAAAAGGATAAACTCCTCACTCAGAGTAATATCATTTTATCAAATATAAAAAAATCTTTTGTAATTTACTTATGCAGTTTGGTTTTTGTTGTTGGTCGTAGTAGTGTATGTCGCCATGTAGTGTATCAACAAACCGTATTTCTTTTCATCACCAAGAACATCACTGGTGATTTCAATCGCACCAAATAGTGCCTCTATACTTTCAATCCAATCATTGAAACGTGCAGAAATGTTCTCGTCAAATGCAGGATCAAATACCTCATGAGTCGGCATTGACATCTTGACACATGTGCTAGGTCTAGAACGGTCTGGAAAGTTCTCTGCCTCTGACTCTGACTCTGCCATACATTAAAATGTTCAATCTATAACTTTAATTGAATTGCAATGAAAGCCACATGTATTCCAAATTAATCTCTTTGCACTCCACTTCTTTTTCCTCTGTCGCCAATATTATATTCTTTATATTTGTATCAATTGTTTAAATATTTGGTTTGAACATACTACACGTGAGCTCTGATGTTGACACGTTTTATAGAGATAGTAACTAGCCAAACGTACAATGAAAAATTCGTAATATAAAATACATGCACTGAATAGTTTGATACATTCGTAGTTTGAAATAAACATTACAGTCATCTCTTTTTATTTTCATAATTACGTAGCTAGGCATGTGCTCGCACATAAGTCACAGTACAAAAAAATATCATTTTTTATCAAATATAAAAAAAATCTTTTTGTAATTTACTTATGTAGTTTGGTTTTGTTGTTGGTCGCCTGCGACCTATTTTTTAATCTAATTTCGCACGTAACTTTATTTCAATATATGTTAGTAATGCATTGGTCAGTTCCGGTCATAACCGGTTAGCTTCAAAATCTCTTTTGTGTGTGAACGGCAAGACAGGCAACACGTGAATTTGCCTCCATCTCCCCCACCGCCACCCTATTAATTTGTGTGTTTTGGTTTAATTTGAGTGTAATTTATTATCTATTGAATTCATATGTTTCCATGTATTCTATTTGTACACATGTGTCGTTCTCTATGTACCCCAATAAATTATTCAATAAAGTCGTTAGCATCTTGTATGCTAACAGTTAACAACAGTCATCTCTTTTTATTTTCCTAATTACGTAGCTAGATTGTGCTCGCACATAAGTCACAGTTCAAAAAGGATTTTATCCTTTTCTTTACTGCAATATAGTATGTTTTGTAAGGACCTTATTATATTGTTTTAAGAGATCACAATTCAAGTTTATTATAACATGCTCTTTAATTTTACTCACCAGGTTATTTCTTTGGTTGCGCTGTAAAATATTGAATTCTGAAACACTTCGAGAACATGACTATAAAAGGATTATAACCAGAATAGAACTATCTACCAATGGCTTAGTAATTCCAGTTACATCCTTCTGGTTGCAACGGCTATGAAAATCCTAGTTTAGCAAAATCGTGGATGTAAAGCCAAAGGGCTTAACTATTTACAGTTTAAACTGATGTATCTTTCCTTTTCCTTTAACATGATATAAAAATGCTGCTATTATTACTTATTCATGATTAGGACATTTCATATTTGTTGATTGGTCAGAGCCCCAAAAGTGCTAATCATGCATAGTAACTACTACTTATTAAAAACTTCGTGATTGTTACATTTCATGTTCTTTGAATGATCAAAACCAAAAGTGACAAACCAGCATTATTCAGTAGTTTGTTACTTGGTAAAGATAAATTGTGCTAATCAAGCTTTAATGTATTATAGATCTATCGATCCAATAGTAGTTATAATTAGGAAAATGTGTGATGGTTTCTATATGAGATTAGTTTTATTTGAAAATATGATTATTACATGTATTTTGAACTCGTATGTTTTTGTGATTTTATGTGAATGTATTTTACAGTAAAACTGCAATGTAAATATACACTTAATTTAATTTGTTCAACTTAAAATTACCATAGGCCGAGGGAAGTATATAGCATTGATTTAAAAATTCAGTTCTGATGCCCATAAAACCTTTTTCGCCAACAATAAGAATGTGGAACCTATTATAGTAACAATAGATAGTTTAGACACCTTCAAAGATAAAATCAAATCTTGATCTCGCTTCTTTTAAAATTAAACCTTCGAACTCTGTTTTTAATGCACTGCACTTCTTTTTATCCTAACAGTAAGGCTGAATAAGATATTTTGCACATTATGGCACACAAACACCACGCAGGGG
>JAGTTF010000521.1:0-13122 GCA_019095985.1 Streblospio benedicti
GCGAGCCCCCCTCCTCCGCGCCTGGGACCACGTGGCTTAGCCCGTAAAGGGGCGCCCTGATCATTGCGTGTCAGCACCCGGTGCGAGAAGTCCCCTCGGCGTAGGGGCCTGTCGTGAAAAACCGGGTTAGTCACCAGGCACTTCGCCCAGTCGGCTGGACGGTGGCCTGTGCGTGGGGTACCAGTTAACACAACGAGGTAGTAAGGGGAACCAACATCGTCAAGGGATCAGTCGTCAGTCGCGCGTCCTAGCCTCGGGCTAGTGGCGTCCAGTGATCCTTTGTCCTTGTGACCCAGGGGACCTTCGCATGTCGTACTAGGCGCCGACCGATTCCACTTTTTAAAGTGGTACCAATTCTGATTTTGAGTGGGCAAGCCAGGTGCAGAGGTAAAAAGAGAGTCATGTCTCAAGGACCCGCACCCAAAAGCGGCAACAGGGCGAGAACATCAATGTACGCTCGTGACGATTTCAGAATTCATGAGCAATTTAAGGGGGCACTGCTAAAACTGAGATGCCACTCAGGGAAAACACACAAAAGAAAGCCGCCAGTCTCTGTAGCATCAGGCATCGAGAACTAACTACACAATTATAAAACATTTTAAAAAGGGCTACATTGTTGGATTTTATTCCAATTAAAAACAGGGACAAGGAGGTACTAAGTAGTAGTGTTGGTGCGTGTGTGTGCTACCGACTATGAATACCGACTATGGCATAGCTGGAATTCTCTCCTGTTGCTCGCGATCGTGAGGGGAGATCGCTTTCTTCCGGCTTTACCTTATCATTGTCCTTGTACTCGCCGAAGGGTTACGCCTATTTTACGCCCCCCTTTCTCGTCGTCTCCTATGCGCCCTGGGTTCGTTCTAACCGACCCATCCATGTCGCCTGGCCCTCGGGGCCGGCGTCACCCTCTTCCGTCCTTAGGTGTCGGATTTCCCCGACCTCCCGTGGCCCCCTGACTCCGCAGGTCGGGACCGGTTGATAGCCGATCGCGGGGCGCTGCGGACTTTCGCCCGCCAACGCCTCCTCTCCGCTCACCTGCGTCCTCCGACTCTTAAGCTAGACTTGCGAACAGGCTCCTCTACTTCCTGGGAAGTCGCACCCACTCCTTTCTCAGTCGCCCGGTCGCCGCCCCTTGCAAGGGCGGCGGCGGGTTCTGGTCGTGTTGTACCACGGGCACGCCTGGCAGAGACTTCATCCCCCGCATCGAGCGATGTTTTTACGGGGGTCTTCTGTGGTCGTGGTTGTCAATGACCCGGCCCTCGGCAGTAGCTGCGTTTGGGAGGCAGTACGGACCAGTCGGTCTGCCTGCACCCCGCCGTCAAAACCACTCCATCACAGGGTCAAAGCATTGCGACTTCGCGGCGTCACTGGTGGTGAGAGATTAGTCTCACTTTCGATGGTCGGCGAACTTCCTTCGCGACCTTTTAGATAAACAGTTCGCTCTTCGGGCGTGGTACCCGACCTCGCGCTCCCCCTTCCGACATATAGTGGCGGGACTCGCGTCGGTCCCCTCGTGGTGCTACATGTGTCGCGCTTTTGCGACTCTGCTACTGGTCGAAGTGCGACCTCTCGCTCCCCTTCCACCCAGCGGTGGCGAGGATCAGAGAAGCGCCTTCCGGTGCTGCAGGCATCGCATTTCGCGACCCTGTTCCCTTTCGCTGTTCCATAGACTGAGCTCCATCGCCTCGGCGACCGCTCCAAGCTAGCCAGGGCCCGGACCCGGTGGCGATTCCCATGAACCACCGTTCCCGGACGTTGTGGGTCGGACATGGTGACTAGATCTCCAGTCGTATCGCCCGGGCGTGTACAGTCGTGAATCCTGGTCACGGCACCAATTGAAACGAAAGTCATGAGCAATTTAAGGAGGCACTGCTAAAACTGAGATGCCACTCAGGAAAACACACAAAGAAAGCCGCCAGTCTCTTGCCTCTAAGGCGTTGTGCAAAAGCCGACAGGCGTATTTGCGCGACAAAGAGGGAATTTTATGCGGTAGTTTTCTTCATGCGTTACTTTCGGGACATCACGCGCGGGACGCTAGTCGTCATTTGGACGGATCATGCGGCCCTAACGTGGGTGCAAAAATACCACCAATCCGATAACATGTATATGCGATGGATTGTGGAAATGGGCTGGTACAAGCCATGGGAGATTCACCACGTTCCGGGGAAACTGCAAGAGGTCGCAGACAGTTTGTCGCGCAAGCGAGAGGCTGACCCGGAAGCGCAGGAGTGCTTCAAGAAGCGGAAGTCATGCAAGTTGGGCGACTGCCCAGATTGTGTGTTCTTCAAAAACAAGCTAGATAGCTGTAGGGACGAGGAATCTGATGATTCTGATGAGGGAGCACCCGAAACGGTCACTGTACTGAACGCGACGGCGGTCAGCAAATGCTGGCTGCCGGAGTTGCGATGGGAATTCGCAGCGCGGGATGTCGACTCAGATGATGAAGATGGAGAGGAGCCAGAGCTCGTGGATGGTATTGATTACAATGTGTATCTTACCAGACGACTCCATGAGCTGCCCAACAGAACTCACTTGACCGCTCGCGAGATAGAAGCAGATGAGGCGACGCCAGTGTTCGTCGCGTGCGAGCGAAAGGCAGTTCGTCGTTCCAAGCGACTAGCGGAAAAAGCGACTCAGGGCGCAGTCGGCACCGAAGCCGCTCGTGGTAGGGGAATCTTCCGACGAAAGTGACGAAGAAAAAGAGCCGGGGGGGTGGATGAGCCACAGGCACAGCGCACCCTCGCTCAGGCCGAAGATCGATGCGTGAAGGTGCTCGCGCAATTTGATGAATCAGATTGGCGCGAGGCGCAACAGCGCGACCAGTGTCTGCGACGTGTCGCAGTTCTAAAGGAACAGTGGGGCGAGGTAATGGACGAAGAGGAAGTGAAGAAGGAATGTCCCGAAGTGCAGGCGTGGTGTCGTTGGTGGAGCAGTCTGTATAAGTCTGCAGATGGGGTCTGGACAATGGATAAAGTGATCCAGACGAAGGGTCGCCCTGTGGAGCGTGTACAAGTGCGATTAGTGCCGGTCGCGTGGCGCGAGAGCATATGGCGCTGTGTTCATGTGAATAGCGTGAGTCACCTCGGCTATGAACGCGTCTATGAACTCTTGCGGCGACGTTTCGTGTGGCCTGGCATGACGGAGGATGTAAGACTGATGTGTCGGGCTTGTTTAACTTGCCAACAGAATAAGACGGGAGCTGGGGGAGGAAAGCCGCTGATGAAGCATGAGTACGTGGGCTCTCCTCACGAGAGGGTGGGCATTGACCTCCAGGGGCCACTACCCGAAACCCCAGCCGGACACAAATATATCTGTGTAATTCAGGATTACTTCTCCAAAAGGATGGAACTGTACGCGCTGACGCAGAAGACAGCGGAAGCTGTGGTCGATGTTCTCTTCCGGGAGTACATTGCGCGACACGGTGCGATGGAGCGACTGCACAGCGATCAGGGGACGGAATTCGACAACGAGCTCATGAAGGAACTGTGCCAGATGTTCAAAATAGACAAGACCAGAACCACCGCCTACGCTCCTTGGAGCAATGGGATGGTAGAGCGCAGTAACAAAACCATAAAGGCCATATTGAGGGCACTAAGTGTGCATGATAAGGAAAACTGGGATGAGTTGCTGCCATACGTGTTTATGGCATACAACGCGACACCGCATGCAAGTACTGGATTCACGCCGCAACGGCTGTTTTACAGCCAATGCGCGGACCCCCGGCTCCCGATTGACTTAATGTACGGGTGTGATGATAGGGCAGTGCCCCAGTGTTACTCAGCCTATGTTTTTCACCAGAGAAATCTGGCGATGCAGATGGCGGAGACAGTCCGAGAGGTTACAGGGCGAGCGGTGGAAATTCAGCGAGGGCAGAAGAACAAGTCGGCAAGACCGCGCGACTACAAAGTCGGCGATCAGGTGCTGATGTATTCGCCGCCCCTGGGGCGCGATAAGTTACAAGCAGGACCATGGACTGGGCCGCATGAGATTATTGCCATAGGTAATGACCATGTGGTCAAAATCCGGATTTTTCAGGAGCCTGCCCACACCCTGAAAGTCAAGAGAGGCCGCAAACCGAAATATGAGCAATGGGTCCACACGAGTCGACTCAAACCGGCTTTTAAGTCGGCGCGAGGGGAGATGTTGTTGGTGGACGATACGTCGCACTCTGAGAATTTGCTTTTCCGTCGCTTGACGCGATTCACAGAGTATTGGAAAACAATCGATTAGACTAGGAACTCGGGAGCGAATGGTCAGTTTTATGACCGCGACTCCCTTATACTTGATGGAAGTTTCATGTGGGAATGGAACATTTCAGCGATTTCCAGTTCATTTTCTTCCTATGCCGTGGGTTTCATAATGAAACTTGGGGGAGAGGGAAGTGGAGTCGCGCTAAACTGCAGAAAGCTAGCAGTAACTGTTGCTGAATAATCGCGAGGGGATTAGCGACGTTTGGGTCGCAATGGAGCGGTGGTATAGTCACAAGGAGCAGCTAAAAGTGCGATGCGATATGTGGCACCTGCGGTGCACCAGTTGGCATCGATGGGAGCGAGAATGAGTGCGAGGATCTAGTGGCGAAGCGATGGCCGGCGGGTGCAGCCGTTGTCCTGTCACCCTGTATGGGGGAATGCGGATAGTAGGTTCAGATGAGTCGGAGGTGGGTGCGAGAAGCCCGGCTGCGGTGTCGGTGTGAGGAGAATCAAGCCTTTTTGATTCAGCGAATTGCATCGGGGAGTCACAGTTTGGGTCGCAGACACCGGGGATGAGGATGACGCGGGCCGTGGACGGCGAGATCCGTTGCATTGGTCACCGAAAATAACGCATTGAGTCTCTTGGATGGCAGAGGGTGGCGGCAGCGCACTACGTCAATGGACATCGTGGGGTTGGGTTGAAAGCCTTGCGCGAGTAAACGGACACACCACTAAGGAGGAGAATCGTAGGATGAATAAAGTATGAAAGGTCAACTACAGTATGCGATAACCGGTGTGGGTGGTGAGGCTGCCATAGGCCTTAACAGGTTAGGGCAGTCGCGCCGCCTAAGTAAACATCAGGAGCTTGCCGCACAGGTGAAAGGTCGCGGTAGGCGGCGGTTAGGCAAACAAGGCCTCTACTATTGAACAAAGAGGGATCGTCGCACTTGGACTTGACAAAGGGGGCTCGTCGCGCCTGCGACGTGCTGTAGTCGACGATCGCACTGGAATTTGTCAACAAACACCACGTGTTGGCAGGATACTGTAGAGGGCAAAGGTTAAGAAGCAGGACGTTGATTGGTGATAGACATGTGCACTGAAGCGCGGAGCCGGTTTGGCGGTCTTGTGACTGAAGTACTACTTTCTGATCACACTAGTTTGGGAGTTGAAACAGAGTAGACGTACTATTCTAGTGTGTTGTCTTTTATTTCAGTTGTTGGCGATTTTTGGCGGATAGTTACTACCTGTAGCAGTGATTTCTTTTTGTAGTTTAGTTTAGGATACCTTGGCTAGCTGGATTTCTCTCTTTCCAGCAGGATATGGGCCTGTAGAAGCCACCATGGCTGATACAGTCCCCACAGGTGATGAGGCGGGGGCGGCAGCGATGTCGGCCGCGTCTTCGGAGAACGTAGGGGATCAGGGGGAAGGGCACCAGCCCTCTCTGGTCTCTGAGGCTGAGGATGCGATTCTGCATTTACAGGTGGCAGGGGAGGGGTCCCACGAGCAGATGGACATGGACGTGACCACGGAGGAGCCCGGTGTTCGCTGCGAGGGCACTCAGGATGGATCGACGGGGGAAGGTGACGGGGACTTGTCTGAACAAGTCAGTTCCCAACCACCGGATCCCACGGACGAGGCGGAGGCTTCGTCAACGGCCGATTCCTGTGAAGGGTCGGACGGGGGCGAAAGCTCTTCCACCAGTGAGTCGGAGGAATCCGACGCGAGGAGTGCCGAACACCAAAAGCGCGGCGGGCGTGCCCGAGTGCGATCTGGTGACGGCGGGAACAGGAGGCGACGGGCGCCATCGCGCAAGCGAGAGCCCAGCCTCACGGAGGTCCAACGGTTCTTTGCCGATCCGTACACCAAGGATGTGTTGTACCACGGCAAATACTTTGGGGAAAAGCCAGCAGACTGCATCAAGTACTGCGCGGATGCAGAGACCGGCCTGCCTCAGCACACCTATGAGGTGGCGAGCAGGGTCGGCTACGGACCCATATTGGATCGGCCGGAGTGGATGGGACAGGGGTCGCGCGACAAGCGGACACCTGATCGCAATCCAGAAGATCGTTGGGGAGGGGTGGCAGCTGTGGTGCTGAAAAGTGGCCACACTGGTTTCCCCAGGCTATGGCCGGAGGTTAAAGTTCCGGTCTCCCAACTCCCAAGCGATAGGGTCACGAAGGAAGGATTTCAGGCCCTATTCACTGCCTACCTCGAGGCCGGGATGCGATGTCCTGTGAAAGGATGCGAGCCGTGGGAGGCTCTTGACCACAAAAAGGGAGCCTTGCCGCAACCCCAAGCACTTCGTCACAAGGATGTCGGACTTTTGCACCGCGATCCCACGGATTGCAGCAAGTTCGACTCGGCGTTGGCATGCTCGTCGCGCACTGACTCACTGCGGGAGCATGGATGGAAGAATTTGGAGAAGGTGGTGGAGCACTGGTGCCACTTTCACTTGAAAGCGGGCAAGTGTTTTTCAGCCCCTTGCTGCAGCAAGATGCCAGTGGAGACCCTTGGATCCAGATGTCACAGGGCGGTGTTTCCATCCGTTACGGATGCGGTGGAGCACCTGATCGAGGATCACGTCGCGGAGGTGCGACAAGTCCAGCGCGATCTGCAACAGGAGATCGACGGTGGCGCTTCCGCGAAGACCAGGAAACAGCGACGGGCGGGTCTTTCTTTCGACTTGAAGGATCTCCGCTCAATTGCTCAGAAGATGGTGTTTGAGATGATGGAGAGCTACAACCAGCTTGTAGGGATTCCACGTCTGCTCAGCCGGACCCGTTGGTTCTCCAACGCCAGTCTAAGCCGGGTAGTCGTGGGATATCATCTCACCAACGTGGATGTCAAGGCGCAGGGATGGGAACCCAGTCACCAGCGGTGGGTGAGCGCGTGTCGGCTTGACTATGTCAAGTGGACTAGCCATCTGCCGGGGTACTCGGGGGCTCCTGCCAAGAAGACGGAGGGATACCGGACGGCTGTGACCCACACGCCTAAGGATTCCTCCCGGAAGCCAAAAGGGAAGGCCGCGGGTGGGGGCCCGGCTCGCAAGAGCGGACCTGCCAACCCCAAACAGCCTACATTGATGGGACCGCCAGCTACTGTGCCACCGCCGCGCTCTGGGATGTTGGAAATGCTAGCAAGCAAATTTAAGATCTTCAAGTCCCCGGCGGCCACAAGCACAGTCACCTCGGATAGCAGCCCGGAGCCATCGACGTCTAGTCCGGCCACCACGTCGCCAGCGAGCAGCGTGAGCGCCGACACTAGTCCCGCTGCAATGAAAGAAGTTGGGCGGTCTATCGCAGCCGCGATAACCGCCGAGGTCGCACAGGGCGGCGAGAAGAGGCGACGGAAGCCGCAGCCTTCGTCACCCGCAACCCCCAGTGAATCTCCCACTACCGGACAGAAGCGTGATCGTTCCGATTCGCGCAGCCCAGGCCGAGGACGCGGAGGAAAGAGCCAGAAGACCAGCACTGGCAGGCTCATCGAGAACTTGCGCGACAGCGAACGAGTGTGGCAGGACCGAGCTACTCGGGCCGAGGATGCTCTCGCTGTAGCAAAGAAGCAACAACAGGAGCTGCAGAAACGGGTCGCGGCGGACAGGACCGCCTACGAAAGCGGGCGGGCACTGTTGGTCGCGGACCGCGACAAGGAGCAAGCGCGTGCGACGAAGTACAAGGCCGAGTGTCTTACTTTGCGCAAAGAGCGCGACGAAGCAGTGAAGGAGCGCGACAGGCTGCAGTGCGACGTAGGTCGTTTAACCGCGACGGGCACACAGCAGCAGGAGAAACTGGCGGTGGCTGAGCGTGACTTAGCCAAACTCACACAGGAAGTTGAGACCATGCGGGCCGAACTGACTGTTCTCCGCAAGGATGCAACGTACACGGTGCCTTCTGGGAAGCTGAAGGTGAAAAACACTCCCTGCCAGAGCGAAGTTTTGTGGACTTCCGAGGGATCGCTGGAGGGCCGACCGGCCGTCAGCAAACACCAGATGCAGAACGCTTTCCAGGCCGTTACTGCGACACTGAATGAGCAGCGTAAGGATATCATCGATGCTTGGCAGATGATGGAGGAATACGTCAAGACAGACCCCGATTTCGACGTCTTCCCTGCAATTTACTCCTGTGCGCGACAGGCGATGGAGCGGTTCACCCAGGTGGTACGGCGCGAGATTGCGCCATGGGTGCCTAGTTCCACTTCTACCCAGGAGTCCTTGGCAGACGAGTTGGGCCGTTTACCCACGCGATCTACCGCTACGTTGGAAGTCGATGAGATGGACACGAGCGGAGATTCGCAGGTGGCGGTCCTGAGGAAGGAACTTGAGGGTGTTCGACGAGAGTTAGAAATAACCCGCGAATACGCCTCAGAACGGAAGCATGACGTGGCAACCATGCACAAATACGAGGGCCGCAATGCAGACAACGTACGGGAGCTCACGGTGTCCCTACGGAGTGTCAGTGCGGGAGTGATTCGCTTGCTCGAACAGCTGGACGTAGAGCAGCGACCTCATGTTGCCAGGGAAGCTAGGGCGGTCCGCCACGCCCTAGGAGAGATGTCGGACGCAGCAGCGATCGTGGAGCCACGGTGCCATGCCATTGGACAGGAGCAGCGAGTCAGGCGAGTTTTGCCCTCTCTGCCTCCCACTAGTGCGACGAGCACAGTGACTGCAGCAGCGACGACCACCACCACCGCGGCGACTGTGATTAGCGCGACAGCGACCCCAAGTGTCTCTGGTCCCGCCTTCACGCAAGCCCGGTGCCGTGAACCCAGTTTGGGCCTTACGACAGCAGCGGAGGAATCCATGGATGAGGAAACCGAGGACCGCCTGCTTGCCCAGACACCCCCAAGACCCGGCCGGACGAAGTCTTCATCCGCCGCCACTTCCGGAAGTGACCACTTGCCAAGTCCGCGTCGGTCACCTCGTCACCACGGACCACCGCCGCAAGGGGGTGGTACCTAAAGGCCAGGGTCTAGTCGCAGGGAGTGCCCTGCAAGGGTGATCCTGGAAGATGGATCATCGTGCCCTCCAGTTACTCAGCGAGGCCCGACGGGGTGGATCGCGTAGCTGGTGTGGAAAGCGGTCGGCTGAATAAGTCGGTCGCACCCCGTGGTCGTCGGACGCGACGCCACACCTTCAGGCTCGCATTACTCTCACAAAATCGCGCGTTGTTGCCTACGCAAAGTTTTGTCGAGTCCCGGGCTTATCAGTCCAAGAGTGATGCGAGAAAGTGGCCTAGTCTATCGCGTTCTAATTTGACTCTACACGGTCGCTCTGTACACGTAGATCGCGATTATGTTCCCCAGATTCCCCTCCGTTTTCCCCTTGTGTGTGAAAGAGAGTTGGCGCAGGCTGAATGTGGAGAGTGAGTGTGTGCCCCGTCGTCCCCTGTGGCAAATTGAGTCCAAAGCGCGAGGGTGCGCTGTGCGACCAGATCGCACTGTGTGAATGTGATAAAGTGTTGAAGCGAGCGGCCGTCGCGTGGAGCGACATGACAGAAGTGAGCCGTCGCACGTCACTAGTGTGAATGAAGTTGGACTTTGGGGGAGGGCGGCGGGGTGTTTGCATGTTTTGTTTGTATGTTTTCAGGCTTACCCGGTGAGGCGCAACTTCCAGGGAGACGATTTCTTCGGCGGACCTCTCAGCACAGGAAGGGTGGGGCGTCTACTGGCAGACTTACCTGCATAGCAGTCGCACCGGCCTGTCGCTGATGTCCGGGCGCGTGGTCGCGCACTCCGTGAAGTAGGAACCCGCTGATGACCGGAAGCCACCTGCGCTTAGGATACTCGGATATGGGTTGGGGGAGTTTCCATGCGAGTGTCTCACTCTCTAAAAAGCGGAGTGTTCCATCCACATGGAATCTGGGGGAGTGTGTAACAAATGTTGTTAGGGTCTCCAGTGCTGGACGGGTTCATTGTAACATGACCGCAGAGTATAAATAACCCCTATAATATAAGTTGCACTGGACTAGGTTAATATCCCAGTTACACACGCCTTGATAGGGCTTTGTTGTTCTCTTTACTATGGCCACTGTTAGGATTAGGGACCAGTACTCTCTTGTACTGTGTTGAGCCGATTAGCGGCAGTTCTCTCTTAGACGCTGGTACAGCAGCACGTAGGGTTGGCAACCTACTCCCGTGGAGTAGGCCCTTTTTACAGTCTTACCGAGGCTTGGCCGGTGGCCTTCCTCCCTCACGTCGTGGACTCGGTCTACCGTGGTTGAGCGACGGGGACGCCCTGAGCTCGGCGTGTCAGCACCGGTGCGAAGTCCTCCCCGCGTGGAGGCCTCTCGTGAAACCCGGGCGGTACCCATCAATAGCCCAAGGACCGACCGGTGGTCCCGGCAGGTTGGTGCATGGTAGTCGAGGAAACACAACGAGGAGTAGTCTAGCTGAGGAACACAAGAACTTTCAACATGGTTCCATCATGTTTTGAGCTGCCTTCAGTCTGCGCCTAGCCCTTACACACAAAAACATGTACGTTCTATGGAGGTTTCCATGGGAGACACAATTTTGCTATGTGTCCTTGGGGGAAATGCCTGCAGGGAATACCTGCTTGACATTGTATCATGAGCAAGACAATGTGTGGTCATCACTCTCATGACAACCCTCCTCTTTTTTGGGGTGATAATATCACCTAAAAAAAGAAACGCTGGTCATCACGGCCATGCCCACACAACCTGTGTCCCTGTCTCCCATCCTTAAATATTGCAATCAACGGTATCTTTACAAGTTTACTTTAAAAACAAAAAATAAACTAGATCAGAAGTGTTCAAAGAACACGGCGTCGCTAGAACAACGTTGGTTTATATGGGCAATTAAGACATATGATGAAAACGGTGCATACTTTACTGTTAATCAAGTTCAACTGTTAAAAGTTGACTAAAACGTTATGGAAATCTTGATTAAAAGTACACAATACTGTAATCAGCCACACATGATATTGTGCATGAGTATGCTGTATTGATTTTATTAATTTGCAGCAGGTATATTGATTTTATCATGTTGGCTATATACATTACTGCTAAGCTGAGTATTGATTTTTACTGATATTCAATGCACTTAGCCAGCAAAAAAAATCAACAATACTCATGCACAATATAATTTGTGGCTGAATATGAGGTTTGCACGTGACGTAAAGCGTGGCGTAAAACGTGACGTAAAACGTGGCGTAAACGTGGCGTGATCACGTGATACGCAGCGTGATTCTTTCTGGCTAAGTGCATTGAATATCAGTAAAATGTCATAAATGGCCTTCTAAAATGCACAATTTAATTGGCAGAGCGCCCAAATCGAATCACTTCGGTGTCGCCTCATACCTCACAGTTGTGTAAAGTTTGAACGAAATCTGTGGAACGGTAAAAGCTCTAGCTTGTCCGGAGACATACATACATACATACATACATACATACATACATAGAAACAAAGTGATCACAAGGCTTTTCGCTTCAGCTACTGAAGCGGCGCAATAAGCGATAAATCACAACACTTCAATGTTTTGTCCCAAGCGAGTCAATGTTCTCTTTCCGCAGGTGTAGTCTTTGGCCTTAAAGTGCCCTCCTCCTTAACTGTTCTTTCTGTTAAGTGCTGTGAAATTTACATTTTTCTTTTTACCTACCTAAAACAGATACTGTGGTCTTATTAACACTAATAGAACTACACTAACTTTACTTATTACATGTCTCATCTTAGTTATCCAAAAATCTCATTCTAAGTTGACTGATCATCCATTCAATTCCCAAAATGAGCAGCATTATGAACATCACGCACAATTAACATTGAAACAGGGTCTGAGGTGACACAATAATGGGATATTTGCAATCCTGATCAACTAAAGCATTTTTTAATTTTACCACAGACTCTCACAACTCCATCTTGATCCAGGAAAGGTGTCAAACATTGGATATTGCTATGCTCCTCAACAGCATGTCCATTACTTAACTTCTGCATGTCTGTGTCATCGAACTGCTCTTGGACGTGCACGTGTTTAACTAGACATGTTTCATCAGGTACAACTTCTGCATACCCCTTATCACACAATTTAGTTATTTCTTCATCATATCTACTGAAAAAGATTTCTTTTGTCCAAACTCCGCTTTTACAGAATTGAGTCTTGACATAGCCATTGGTAACTTATTACTAACATTACAATCAATCTTTAATGGAATTGGTATTTCATAATTTCCATCAACAACTGTAATCTGTTTATTCCAGTAATCAATCACATGTTTATCTTCTACTGATAAAGCCAACTTTATCACATACAATAGGATAATTTTCTACTTCACACATTCTATGAATATCATCTTGAATCTGAATGAAATTAGAAGTCACTGTTCTACTCACTTTGTGCGTTGTCACTCGTCCATTTAATGACCAACCCAGCTTAGTGCGCACTGCAAACATCTCATTTGGATGACTTTTTTTTCAGTTCTAGAGGCAGCAGTGCTTCTGCATGATCTGACCTATAAGTAGCTCAACCTTTTCTCCCTTTGAACACACAGGTAGATCTTTCACATATTCATATCTACACAGTCAATGCTGGGTGCATTAGCTGGAATATTATCAATGACATAAACATTCCGTAGAATCATGGTTTCCTCACCATCAGAGCCTTTAATGCAGAGATTTACCATGTCAGTCGTGACGGGTTTAGCAGTACAGTTGACTGTGTTCAAACTGTAAGTGATACTCGAACCTGTAATTCCTAATGACTTAATCAATTTTCTACTGCAGAAGGTATTAGTCGAACCACTGTCAAGTAAAAGCACAGGTATTGTATGAGTTGTTGATGACAATAGGTACCACAGGAAGACAAACAGTATTTATTGTTCTCTTGAGTATTAACATTAAAAATCGCATTGCTCAAACTTGCACTCATGCTTTCATCTGGACCTAGATCATTTGCTATTGGCATCTTTTTTTGGGGGCCTTTTTT
>JAGTTF010000522.1:0-18957 GCA_019095985.1 Streblospio benedicti
AATTTATGATATCAAATTGTATGTGATTTGTTTCTGCAACACAGCATAATGATAATATCTAAGTACAGTGTCTTCATGCAGAATATTTTTATCACACTTGGACATAACTTGCAATCCATTACAAAATTAAAGATTTAACAAACATTTGATAATTAGCCAAATCTAGAAATCCAAGAAAGTAGCCTGGGAAAAAGTTGAGTTTTCAGACTCAAACAAGCATTAGCATTAGAAGCATAAACATGTTAGGAATTAAAACAGGAAATACCAGGGGCAGTATTAGGAAGTGGGATGTGAGATAAAGACTGAAAAAGAGAGGGAGGTGGGGAAAGGCCAAAACAAGAAATGTGGAATTTCAATGAATCGAAATGTAGAAAAAAGGCTGAAAATTCATTTGTCGGATATGGGCAAAAAGACAATAATGAGGGGAAACTAATAGTTAGGGCCCAGTCAGTCTCAAAGTCTGTTGGGCGTCGGATAGTGGTAGGGGGGTCATTCTTTTAAAACAAAGGCACCTGGGGGGTCAGATAATGTCGGATATTCTGCCGTAGTTTACATAATGCAAATTGCTCATTCTGGTCAAGTATGTGTGTATTTTGTCTTTAGCAAGTCAAGGACTGTGCCCAAATTCAAATGTAAGATTCAAAAGGCAACTGTGCCAAAACGGGAGTTGAATGCTGCAACTTTGCTTGCTAAGCTTGTTCATAAAGTCAAGGTGTGTATTAATATTCCTATCTCTTCCATATACTATTGGAGTGATAGCCAAGCAGTTTTGAGCAGTATCCAGTCACTGACTCAAATATTTCTTGTGTATTGGTCAAACTGGATAGCAATTATTCATGGACTCACAGATATAAAACAATGGTGATTTGTTCCCACAAGTTGTAATCCAGCAGATGTGGGTTTGCATGGATTTAGTGTTGATTGTTTTACAAAGAAAATTCAGTTTTGGTTACATGGACCAGGTTTCTTGTTGCTGTCGTCTGACAAATGGCTAGAATCTGATTCAATTCTTCCCAGTTCTGAAACAGTTGTGATCATGAGTGATGAGGATCAGCCTACAGTTCAAAGTTCTGCTATTTTACACCATATGATTTCTTACTATTCTAATTTGAATAAGTTGCTTCGTGTTGTTTTTAGGCTGTTGTGCTTTATGAGTGTGATTAACAATAAAGCAGCACATGATGAAATGCAAAAATGTGAAATGATACTAATTAGATATGTGCAGCATGACTTAGTTGTTAATAGTTCGAAAAAAGTTGAATCCATTCAAATATGACCTAGGCATCTACCATGCTAATACCTGTCTAACAAAAATGCAAACCATCTTCGAAATGAGATGAAATTTTAATGCCTATAATTATTTACCTAATGAAATTTCCCTTAACAAAACTATTGATATGACTATATATTGTATATATCAGCTCATATGGGTACAGATTATTCATTGGCTAAATTGCGCAAACGATTTTGGATCATTGGTAGTAGTCAACTGTTAAGAATGCAATTGGTCAGTGAAGTGTAAAATGGAAAGTGATTCGGGCTTACAGCAAATACTGTCTCCTCTCTCTGAAGAAAGGTTGAAGCCCTCATTTCCTTTCCAGTTTGTAGGCCTCAATTTCTTTGGGTCATTCCAATGCAAGGTTAGACGTCAGTCTGTAAAAGCGATACAGATGTATTTTTGTGTGCCTTACTACAAGAGCAATTCATATAGAATGTGTCAATAGTTTAGAGTCCAACAGCTTTATAAGTGAAGTGCGCTGGTGAGATTCATTGCAAGAAGAGGACAGCCAGATAGAATATTTAGTGACAATGCTACTACCTTTTAGTGATTCACAAGATGAATTAAAGCATGTAATTTTTACATGCCCCATGCCCTATGACAAAACAGCTTGTGGAAATAGGGGACTAATGTGGGACAGGTGGGCATCCAGTAAAATGTTGATGGTGCAAAAATGCATAGCCCTAGACAAGCGTAAAGGGGATCACAGAGCCCACTGAATTGGGGTAAAAATGTTACAAATGTATTTTCACATGCCCCATGCCCTATGACAGAATGCTTGTGGAAATATGGGATTAATATGAACGGTGGGGATCTAACGTTGGGAATAGCCCTGGCCAAGTTTAAAGGGGTGTTAGAGCCCACCAAATTAGTGAAAAAATAATGTAAAAATCTAAGTTTCACATGCCTCATGCCGCACAACAGAATGCCTGTGGAAATATGGGACTAATGTGGGACGGTGGGCATCCAATGAAGTGTTGACGGTGCACAAATGAATAGCCGTAGCCAAGTGTAAGGGGGTCCCAGAGCCCACCAAAGTGGGGTAAAAATGTGTAAAAATGTATTTTCACATGCCCCATGCCCAATGACAGAATGCTTGTGGAAATATGGGACAAATATGGGACGTTGGGCATCTAATGAAGTGTTGACAGTGCTAACATGAATAGCCCTAGCCACGTGTATGGGGGTCCCAGAGCCAACCAAAGTGAGGTGGTGAAAAATGTAAAAAAGTATTTTCACATGCCCCATGCCCTATGACAGAACGCTTGTGGAAATACGGGACTAATGTGGGACAGTGGAAATCAAATGAAATGTTGATGGTGCAAAAATGAATAGCCCTAGCCAAGTGTAAAGGGGTCCCAGAGCTCACCGAAGTGGGTAAAAAAATGAAAAATGTATTTTCACATGCCCCATGCCCAATGACAGAACGCTTGTGGAAATATGGGACTAATGTGGGAAGTTGAACATCCAATTTTTTTGAAGTGTTGACGGTGCGAAAATGAATAACCCTAGCCAAGCATACGGGATTCACAGAGCCCACCGAAGTGGGATAAAATGTTAAATATGTATTTTCACATGCCCCATGCCCTTTGACAGAATGCTTGTGGAAATATGGGACTAATGTGGGACGGTGGGCATCCAATGAAGTGTTGACGGTGTGAAAATGAATAACCCTAGCCAAGCATGGGGGGGTCACAGAGCCCACCAAAGTAGGGTTACCATGGTAGCGGATAAATGATAAAGTTATCTAAGGTGACCAATCTCAGGTGACCCATATACTTCTCCCCCGCCCCTTGCATGGTTAAGCTGCACCTTTAGAGTAATGCCCGCCCCCTTGCAAAAAATGGATGTCCTACTTTATTGGAAAAAAATTGATACGAATGTCTAATAGAAAAAGTGAATGTCCAGTGAAATAATGCCACCCCCCAAAATAATGGATGTGCTACACAGTAGACTAAAGCCCAAATCCCCTCCCTTGCAAAAATGGATGTCCTACTCTATTGGAAAAAAAAATGATACGAATGTCCAATAGAAAAATTGAATGTCCAATGAAATAACGCCCCCCCCCCCTGCAAAATAATGGATGTGCTACACTGCTGGACAAAAGTTTTGACCCACGAATGTCAATGTCCAATGTCCAACGTCCAATGAACTTCACCGAGGTGTTAACATCCATGAGACGGTGCTGCTTTCGGCGGGGTTCACGACCATAACGCGCGCAGAGATCACAACGCAATCATGGGTATTTACATACACCGCCCGTTCTCCGCTCCCACAATGGCCGTTATGTGAGCTCGAGGACAGAGGCGGCTTTCTGATGGCGGAGTCAGTGATTTAGACTCGCGGCCAGGGCTGTGTTTGACGTGACACTCGTGCGGAAATGTTACAAACAAACCGATGTGACAACCTCGCCTTTGGTGCTATATGTCAACAGTCGAACCGGATCTCACTGTTTTGTAGTGGAATAGAATATAATTAGCCAATAAGACACGACCCCAGCAGCAGCTGACCACTGAATAAACACACAGTGTGCACCAAGTGTCCTCTGTCAGCGCTGATCAGAGACGTGATTAAGCGAACGATCTGTCATCTTGTTTGTGCATTAAACGCCAATGTTTCTCGAAATCCGTGGGTTGCTGCGTGTCCACTTTCTGCTGTGACGTCACCAGGTAGATTATGTACTAGATAACGCATGAAGTCGAGGTGGATATTAAAATCTAAGAACTTGCTGACACCGTCTGACCCAGATCAGCTGGCCCAGATGTCTCGAACCTGGGCGTAGCCGAGGTGAGGTGAGGTGATATCTGGGTCGGACGGTGTTGCAGGTTCACAGATTTTAATATTCACCGAAACTGTATTGCACAAGCTAGCTTAATGCTTGGTTTACATATTAATACAAATACTTGGGACCACTTACTTCACTGCAATTACTGTTGTGAATATAATGCCACGTTTTAAATCATGGATTCTGATGAAATCTATTTTAAAAGAAAGAATAGAAAATACTAGTGACCATGTAGAAAATAATATACCCCACGGAGCAGCATATGTTTTAAACATTTATCACAGCAATGTCACATTGAACAAGTAGTTTCATTATATACTTATGCGTTTGGATTATGGTTTCTACGTACCGTCTGAACTTTCAAGTTCGTCGTTCTGAATGCCTCTGTGCATGCATTGAAATATCATCCTATGACTGATTGATATCTAAATATCAAATGTAGGACAAACTAATCTAGGTCTCACGCACCATCTGGGGTTAGTGTCTAATAAAGCAAACCAAAGCAAACAATAGACAAAAACATCACCGCCATGCATAAGCCATGTGCTGGTGCCTTTTTCATCACCAAGCGTGTTGTCGCACTTGTCAAACTGTCGTATGTTCATTCAAATGCGTGTTCAATGTGGTTAATTTTGCCCGTTGGCGAGTAGGCCACAAAACGTGTCGAGTCATTCTTACGTTCACAACACATTTTTACGTACAAAATTAATTGACAGTTGGCCAACTGCTGTTGACAACCTTATGACTCACTGCGCATGTCCGCCGCCGAGAATGGTAGCTCGTGCTTATTGTACGACTTTATAAATTGTATCATACACCATTTTAAGTGCAGCTTGAAATTATTTATTGTGATTGGTTTTAAATACCAATGCTATACATTCTTCTACGACACTATTATCAATAAAATGAACGTTAGTGTATGCTACAGACATGGGGAAAACGTAAAAAGTCTACCATGCATCACGTTTTCTAAATCAGTTTATATAATGATGAAGAAACAAACTGTTTAATGGTTTGTTGCATATCAAAATAAGCTTCGCCCTTTCACCATTTTGAAATGTCTTTCATAAAGTTGTGGTGCAAATACCATCATAGAAGTATTCCAGTTAAAGATAGGCCCTGGTTACTAAGTAACAAACACGATAAACAAAGATATCAAACTGTGAGCCCTGAACAAGCTGTATGTTCAGCCAGGATGTTCTATTCGCTCTGCTGGGGACGGAGGGTCACAAAGGACATTTTATTGCAGGTTATTGAATGATCTTGTCATTATTATACCATAATATGCCCAAACAGCATTATGTCATGATACAGGTAAACGATGTGAAGACATCTGATGCAACATTCTGACGTGTTGTGGTCACTAGTGAGTATGAAACTAACAGTTTAAGTCATTTCAGGTTATCTAGCTATCCCATAGACTAACAAAAGGGCATTTAAATGTCCTTTAAACCGGTATATGATAGGCGGTATACCGTGCTATAATAGGTATTAATAGGGTTTTCTTTGATGTGGAAAATATTCGTAGTCTCCTCTGGTGTTCATAATCCTCACCAATTAAGAATGATTTATTCATGCATTCATATTTCCATGAATATACATATCAAAATATCTATACCAAAATATCTAAAAAAAACGACAAAAGTCATACACGTGTAACCTTACTCTACCTACGTATTCAAGATGGCTGTCTTGTGAATGTCCAATTTTACTTGGATTGATTTACCTATAAAGGTCAATAGTTATTTAAGTGTGTATTTTCTATGTTTTCCAAACTAAGTAAGGTGTTTTACAGTGAATTGATTTGTGAATTACGGTGTTTATATCATATAAGTACTTTTTAAAAGGTGAGAATGTGCATATGGCAAGGTGTTTAGACAGTTTTTAAACGTTAGAGATAATTGTGCCAATTAAGCTGAAATGTTTTATAGAGCTATTGATCCAATGGAAGTTATAATTAGGAAAATGTGTGTTGGTTTCTATATGAGATTAGTTGTATCTGAAAATATGATTATTAAATTATTTTGAACTCCTCATATTTTCATGCAAGCAATATATTTAAAACATTGCAGAGAATTCTTCTGTTTTAACAACTGTGATATTATAATTATGTAGTTACCGGTACTTACGAATCGTTCACAAATGACGTCACCTGATGCCTTTTTGCCCCCCCAAACACATACACCCTTGTCATCTACTGTTGACTGTACCATTGTATAAATTCATTTGAATCTATATGCCCATAGTTTAGACATAATTTTACAAATGTATTTAGTACATAAAGCAAACATGGCAATGTGAATTCAGTTAGTAGATATACCCGTGACAACTCGCTTAACATATATGTCAGAAAGCAAGTTCAAATACTGTTTATTAATGTTTATACAACTTTTATTTCAACAGTTGACGTCACCCAAGTGCTAGACCCTCCATCCTCTTGTCACCTTTCGTCATCTTCCACTACCCCCCAACCCCCACGCCCCTTCCCCCCGCGCCGCGATCCCTTACCGACTATGCCATCCCCGTCACAGCCTTCCATGTACATGGCTTCACGTCTCCATCTTCCATCAAAGCTGCGAGCTCGTTTTGTTTGCCACCCCACAACCCCTGTGCAGGAAGCTGGCTGTGCACTGAACTCTGGGGGTCTGTGGCCTGCTGACGTCTTTGTAATTGTGTCACCTACTGCCGCCAATAGGAGTTCCTGTCCCTCCTCATTGGCATGCGAGCAATACTGACAGCAAACGCCCACGTATACGATGGTGTTTTGGGACCTTCGTGGTTTGCCCCTCTTGGCAGCAAAGCCACATTTCTCTTCCTTGTCATCTACTCCTGTCATTGCATGTAGTCTATTATGGGTAGAAGAGGAGCCAGCGTGTCACCTTGGGAACTCTAGCAGTGATTTCAAAGAAATCCCTGTCCAGGGTCATTGGAGTACATCTTCTGCGTTGCTCCATACGAAAAGTTGGAGGGATTCCATAGGCTTTTAGGATCTTGATTGTCTTCGGCAATCAGGGACGGGGTCAATTCCGTTTTGTCAATTCCAACTCCGATCCCAATTCCATTTCCCCTCAAGGTTCAATTCCAATTCCAATTACAATTCCTTTGACTTCAATTCCAATTCCAATTCCAATTCCGTATCAGCAAAAGTGGGTATGATGCATTTATTTAAGGCTTCGTGGTCATCTTTTAAAATGAGCATGAACATCAATGATAACATATAAACCAGTTGTAAAAAAATATATGTAAATAAAAGAAATTGGTTTAGAAATGATTTTTAATAATCCTTTGTGCTCGTTAATATTCCATACCTGGGAAAAATATCTCGTGCTTTAAATGATTTTAAATGAGCGTGTACACAGCTACTGGTAAACGGAGTAGACCTTCCAGAGGCCCTAGGCCGGGAGATATCCGTGGATCCGTCCCGCAGATCATCAGGGGAGCTTCCTGACCAGTTTTCGTCCACATCGAGTCGTCAGGGGTGTTCCAGTTCCAGAGGCAGATACAGAACTCACTTTGTTTACACATACATTAAGATAATAAGTAAAATGTAAAGTCTTGTGATTAAAAATTAAGATATCCATCAAATAAGCAAACAGAATTATTTTTACTAGTAGTTTTTTAAAGTTAGAACTTTACTTTCCATCCAATGTTCAACCTCTCCAGTTGATTACCCCTTTACACAAAGTAATTAACATATACAATGTATGGCTGACTGACCACTTGACTGACACCACTTGCACTGACTACAAATGACGTAACCAGTTACTGCTCAGTTGAGCAAACACTGGTAATTGTCCTGTCAACATTTCAACATTCTTTCCATTACAAGTTTCTACTGTCTTAATTTTAACCTGTGCAAAAGGTGTCACTTCAATTGAAGTCCACATAATTAACAAAGGGAAAAACACACCACTGGTCAGTACTTTACTTCAATAAGTCAATGGCTGTGTATTGCTTTGAGGAGTTGGCTAATATTCAAAACCAAGTAGAAATGAAAATGAATCAAAGAACATGAATAACTGTATACATATATTTTTGCTTGGCCGAACAGTGAGAGTAGAATTCAATCAAGGAATAATTGAAGAGGAAATGACAGTGACATGATGGAAGGACTCTGCTGCACCATATCACTGTTATTTCTCACATTGGGACATTTGCAAATATGAATATTGATATTTTTTCTACAAAGCCCTTGATAACTCGTAGTTTGAAAAGACTTGCTTTTTTCTCATAGCCTTTTCATCACGTTGCAGGACATCAGTATGACATTTTGTTATGGGTTGTGTACAGAACAATGACTTTACCATATAAACTGGCATATTTTCCATCTGGTTTGTTGAACAAATGATGAAAATGTAAATTATATATGTAAATTAGCAATGCAAAATGAACAATCCTTCAAATATACCTACCGCAACCCAAGCACTGGAGCCCAGTCTGGACATCAATGGGAGAAAGACACAACAGAAAATGTGATGTATCCCCTAAATACTACTTAGGAAGATAGTGATAAAGGTAAAGGATATCTTACATTTGGAAATAACCTTCAAGGTTTTGCAGACATAGGTTGTCTGCCTTCAACAAGTCAAATAGATCATATCAAATCAATGAAAATCAAGGATTGGCTCAAACTCTGACAAAATACAAAGTAAAATTACAAAAATCTTGCTATTTGAAATTCAACAGCAGTGAGCTGTAGAGAGCTGAGGGCAACCTATGATGAAAATACAAACTAGACCAAAGGCACGGAATGAAGAAAAAGTAAGATAAAGTGAAGTATGCTTCTTTTGTGAGTAACAGGGATCTGAAAAGCTACACAAAGTCTCATAGCATCGGAAAACCGAATGTTGATGTACATCGCCAACATTAGTACCTATAAAAAGGCAAACAGACTCAGGTACGGGCTCCCATACCTCTAACACCACTACAGGTACGGGCTCCCGAATCTTTAAGGACTCCCACTATTGAGCTCAGTGCATGCGTGGGTCGGCGGTCAGTATAATGGTCAGTAGTCCGTGCAACATGAGTGGCGCGTGATTGCTGAATAAGTATGTTATTATGTGATGTTTAACTTCACATCCTCTACGTGATGCTACAGACTGAGACTTCATTGCTCCGGTTTATGTATGTTTTCTGGACGCTTCTAAAGCATTCGACAGGGTAAACCATTGGAATTTGTTTAAAAGATTGTTAAAAAGAAAAATTCCCATTTTAATAGTACGACTGATTGTTTTTTGTTATACTAAGCAAGAGTGTTGGCTCATCTTTATCTAATCCTTTTAATGTAACCAATGGTGTCCGCCAAGGATGAATTATGTCCCCAATTTTGTTCAAGTTATTCATGAATGACCTCCTTCTTATGTTAAATGAGTCAAATATTGTTGTAAGATTAATGGTCGAATGTGCAATCATCTTTTGTATGGTGATGACACGTGTGTTGTCGCTTCCTACCCAAGTGCAATGAAAAATTACTGAATATCTTTTGTGTTTTTGCTGAGCAACACTCTGTAAAGTTTACTGCGAATAAATATAAGTACATTTGCTTTAAAACAAAATGTTGTAAAAATGCATTTCCCCAATATTGTAACAAAACAGAGTTAATCACATAAGGCACCCAGTGTACAGGAATTGTAGTATTCCTTTAAGGGTTAAACTAGGCAATTATATATAATAAGTTGCACTGCATTAGGTTCAGTTCCCCTCTGTTACACATTCCTTGTAGAGTTGTCCATGCTCATTTAAGCCCCTGTAGGATTAGGGAATAAGTACACTTCAGTATTGGAAAGGAGCTAATAGAGCTCACTTCTACCTTAGACACTGGTCGGGCAGGTAGGGCTGGCAACCCTTTCTCCGAGAGAAAAGGCCCTCATTCACATATCATCTCTGACATCTAACCTGTGGTTAGGCTCATTCTATGCAACACCCCTGGCTCAGTCATGTGGCAGTAGTCTTCGTTGGACACTTGTGGCGCTGTGCGTGTCAGCATCAGGGTGAACTCCCAGCACAGAACAGGGCCCTTCGTGAAACCTGGTGTGATTACAGGCCATTTGTTGAACGTAAGTACACTGTGACACTGAAGAAGTCAAACAACAGAACAACACAATAACAAGAAGTACAAGGGGGTTGGTGACAAGCCCTGGATTCAACATGAGGGTGGACCCATGCTAGCGCGACGCCAAACGGTGCCACGGATCAGTCCGCGACGGTTCCGTAGGAGCACGGCCGAATTCATGCACAATATGTCACTTGGATGTGAGAATGTACCTATTGTAGAAAAAGTTAAATATCTTGGTGTAATTATTACTTCACAACTAGATAGTAATGATGATATAGCAAGTCACATAAAATGTATTTGATGCAAGGCAATATTTTAATTAGTAAATTTGGATATTGTTCTGAAAATGTTAAAATATGTCTTTTTAAGACTTTTATGTATGGTAGTCAAATTTGGACTGTATTTAATGAAAATGTTTTCAAAAAAGCTTCTGTAGCATATAATAATGTTTAGACGGCTCCTTGCTTTTCCTAAGGGTGTAAGCATGTCCCAGTACTATATGTTTATTGGTGTAGACCACTTTAAAGTATTATATAGAAAAACTATTGGAAAGTTTAGATGTAGGATATTTAGTTGTGACAATTTCATTACACGTGATATAGTTCAAAGTGTATATTTCAAGTTTTATTCTAGTCACTCTGTAAATTGGCGAAAACATCTATTTTAAAATATGTTCTACAACTAATTTTTAACTCAACTTTGATATGTACTGTGATATTTTACAATGCATTTTATGCGAAATAAACTGATAGAACAACAACAATTACCCAACAAATTGCCTATTTTTGTGACAGCCTTGGGAACCACATAACTACTGCTTGACCTTTTTTATGAATTTTCGGAATACAATCACTTACCAACAATCCAACATTTCATGAATATTGTGATATTTAAACAGCCTTAACCAACTTTCTTGACCTTGATACAATCACTTTCATTTAAAAAAAAAATCAATAATCATAAAATCCAATATGGCTGCCATCCGCCATATTGAAAACTCATTTTTATGCTCATGTAGTAAATATTAACCGATTTTGATGATCTTGGTGTCAAAATATATGTTTTTGAGGATGGCTGATCGATTGAAATATGTTAGAACGCTTTAGCTCTAACCGCTGATGAAATATAATGGCGTTTGTTATGCTTTTCTCTTTAAATTATCGAATTACTTTTTATTGGCACATGCTCTGTCTTTATAATAAAAAAATCTGCTGAACTTGTTTATGAATTGGAACAAGGCTGGGAACAGAGTGATGAAGGTACAGTGCAACCAAGGTGGAGCTTAGGAACTATCCTTCCAGATTCGTTGGTGGATCTTGTTGAGAAAACGACAGATGAGATCAGCAATGAAGACATAGAGTATGATGATGAATATGATGAGGCTGATGATGATGATGACTAAATGATAGCATGTACTATTCGTTTGAAGCCTATGATGTGAATCCAAACTAAATGTCTCATAACTTATGTCTTGTTCATTTGTTATTGTTTAATGCATAAATCATGAATATTTTTTACTGAAGATGATTTTTTAAAGTATAATAAACAGCTGTTCCAATTCATAAACAAGTTCAGCAGATCTATAATTATAAAGACAGAGCATGTGTCAATAAAGCGTAATTCGATAATTTAATCAAAAAAGCATAACCTTCCGTATATTTCATCATCGGTTAAAGCTAGAACCTTCTAATATATTTCAATTTTTTATTGGCCATCCTCAAAAATATACAGTTTGAACACCAAGATCATCAAAATCGGTTAATATTTACTACATGAGCATAAGAATGAGTTTTCAATATGGTGGATGGTGGCCATATTGGATTTTATGATTATTAGTAGTAGGGGTCCCATACCGCCAGTGTCAAATTACAAAAAGGATTATAGGTACAACCTCGTTAATCAAGTGAATGGCCTTTTGACAGCTCAAGGTCACCCAGTACAATGACCGCCGGATTTGGCGCTGCCAGTCACCGCCCCGCTCGCGTTGTAGCGCTCACCGCTCGCTCTTGAAAAGCCGTGTCAAATTTTGACAGCTCCCAGCAACATTTTATTACTGTATCTCCGGCGCTGTTGAAGCTAGCATTGTGCTGCCGGGCTTTTAATTATAACATTGGTGTTCTTATATAGTAGCTGTTTTTTAACGTATAATTGTCAGTGTTTAAGTGACTTGGATATCATAAATTCGTCTAGTTTAATCAGCATATACCCCTCAGTTGAAAAGAATCTCGGCATACGTAAAAGGTTTGCATTCTATGGATTTTTTACCAATATTTTATCCACTTAGTCAACCCAAATGATGGGGTGTAGTAAACTTACATAATTTAATCCGATTTTAATAAACATTATGCGCTCATACTGCAATGGAAAAAAAGTAATTACAGTAATCTGACTTCAAAATGTTGGTGTTATGGTTAAAATTAGGCTCTTTTAGGAGTTTATGTTTGTAAGCCTTTGAAATGGAACCGCCTCTCTATTGAAAACATCTAACATTGGTCCCAAGGTGGTCCTAATAGACTTCTATTAACGTTCATGACCATATAGGCAATAAACGTCAAATGTCATAACATAGACTTTCATATCCTCATAGAACAGTGTAAAATTTTGTATATGAAATTTCCATTTTCCCAGTACAATCAAATATTCATGTTAATTCACATTCTTTGAAATTCCCAATTGAAGTTTAGATGTATACAAATTCCAACCTTTTTTTTCTTAAAATAATTTCATGCACTCTCTATGCCGTCACAGGGAGTCAGTTGCCATCGGAGCCTCCAACTTTTGTCAAGAGATACAGTGGCAAGTCCCCCTAACACCACTACAGGTATGGGCTCCCGAATCTGTTTAGTCCGTGCAACATGAGTGGCGCGTGATTGCTGAATAAGTATGTTATTATGTGATGTTTAACTTCACATCCTCAACGTGATGCTACAGACTGAGACTTCATTGCTCCGGTTTATGTATATGTTTTCTGGGACGCTTCTAAAGCATTCGACAGGGTAAACCATTGGAATTTGTTTAAAAGATTGTTAAAAAAGAAAATTTCCCATTTTAATAGTACGACTAATTGTTTTTTGTTATACTAAGCAAGAGTGTTGGCTCATCTTTCATCTTTATCTAATCCTTTTTAATGTAACCAATGGTGTCCGCCAAGGATGAATTATGTCCCCAATTTTGTTCAAGTTATTCATGAATGACCTCCTTCTTATGTTAAATGAGTCAAATATTGTTGTAAGATTAATGGTCGAATGTGCAACCATCTTATGTATGGTGATGACACGTGTGTTGTCGCTCCCTACCCAAGTACAATGACAAATTACTGAATATCTTTTGTGTTTTTGCTGAGCAACACTCTGTAAAGTTTACTGCGAATAAATATAAGTACATTTGCTTTAAAACAAAATGTTGTAAAAATGCATTTCCCCAATATTGTAACAAAACAGAGTTAATCACATAAGGCACCCAGTGTACAGGAATTGTAGTATTCCTTTAAGGGTTAAACTAGGCAATTATATATAATAAGTTGCACTGCATTAGGTTCAGTTCCCCTCTGTTACACATTCCTTGTAGAGTTGTCCATGCTCATTTAAGCCCCTGTAGGATTAGGGAATAAGTACACTTCAGTATTGGAAAGGAGCTTATAGAGCTCACTTCTACCTTAGACACTGGTCGGGCAGGTAGGGCTGGCAACCCTTTCTCCGAGAGAAAAGGCCCTCATTCACATATTATCTCTGACATCTAACCTGTGGTTAGGCTCATTCTATGCAACACCCCTGGCTCAGTCATGTGGCAGTAGTCTTCGTTGGACACTTGTGGCGCTGTGCGTGTCAGCATCAGGGTGAACTCCCAGCACAGAACAGGCCCTCATTTGTGAAACCTGGTGTGATTACTAACCATTTGTTGAACGTCATTCTATGTTGGACTGAACTCGTGGCAAACAACAGAACAGCATCAACAAGAAGTCCAAGGGGGTTGGTGACAGGGCCCTGGATTCAAACCGGGTGTGGAATTGCTAGCGCGACAACAAATATGTCACGGATCAAAGTTGGATGTGAGAATGTACCTATTGTAGAAAAAGTTATATATCTTGGTGTAATAATTACTTCACAACTAGATAGCAATGATGATATAGCACGTCACATAAAATGTATTTATACGCAAGGCAATATCTTTGATTAGTAAATTTAGATATTGTTCTGAAAATGTTAAAATATGTCTTTTTAAGACTTTTATTAGTAGTATGTATGGTAGTCAAATTTAATGAAAATGTTTTCAAAAAGCTTCTGTAGCATATAATAATGTTTAGACGGCTCCTTGCTTTTCCTAAGGGTGTAAGCATGTCCCAGTATTATATGTTTATTGGTGTAGACCACTTTAAAGTATTATATAGAAAAACTATTGGAAAGTTTAGATGTAGGATATTTAGTTGTGACAATTTCATTGCACGTGATATAGTTCAAAGTGTATATTTCAAGTTTTATTCTAGTCACTCTGTAAATTGGCGAAAACATCTATTTTAAAATATGTTCTACAACTAATTTTTAACTAAACCTTGATATGTACTGTGATATTTTACAATGCATTTTATGCAAAATAAACTGATATAACAACAACAATTACTACATCAAAACAACTTATGCTGCACAAAGAGACAAAGAGACAATCACGACCGTTAGAGGAAATGCTGATCACACATATTCATTCTCTAACTTTGACCAGAGTTGATACTGCTATGGAATGGACGCCAGCGGTTGATGTTCTAGAAACAGCCAGACATGTAAACAATGTGGAAACGGCCAGACTACTCATAAACCATCCACGAACCGGCACCGTGTAGATCTACTCACCTGCGGAATAATGAAACTGAACGATGTCGTGTAAACAATCTATTGCCGAAATACATGTTTGTACACCCGGTGTCATCATTTTAAAGATGTCTTTGATTTTAGTGTTAAAAAGTAGTTTTATCATGAGTAAAGTAGTGTATTTAAATGGGCACACGAGCTGTGATCTAACTAGACCACGAATCAAGGACACGGGAGGCAAATGCTACGATGTACGACCAACGATGGTAAAGCATTTAAAGATACACGTGTCAACTTCCAATGGCAGCCGACATCAATGTCATTATTAACATGTGGCAATGGAGTAAATTGGAGATTTGTTAAGTCGGGAGATCGTGTCCTTTCTGCGTAACCAGCATTGACATTGTGCAACGTGTTAAACAGTAAATCTAGATATATATTTGCACATTAACCTCTCCATGCCATACATGTAACCAGATGTATGTCATATGTAGTGTTTGTAACAAATTATTTAGCAAGCTTAAAAAATCATCATCAAATGAGTGATACAGGTGCGTGTTTGTTTTAACACAATGAACACTGTGCCGAAGCGAGGCGGGTGGCGACCGTCACCCTCCTCACGAACCAGACTAAACCAAAATACAAACAATTTTGTAACAGAAATTATTCCACTGAAACACGAACTATTGGTTCAAATCTTAGTTGCACATGTTATTTTATTTTGATAATCTATGCCAAGACACAAAATACAAGAGGATTTAATGCTTAATTTGTCCGTTTGAGCATTTATTTTGACCCCCACTGATTTAGGTAATTAAATGTCATCCAGATGAGGGTAAAGAACATGTTAATTATAGATTCATGTTATATTTGAAAATCTTAGAAAACTTGATTTGTTTTATGGAAAAAAAATAACACGTGTGTGTGTTGTAGTGAGATATATAGCGCCAAGATGCGGTGGACTTTTAAGTGATCATAAATGTATACAAAAATATAGAATAAACTATGGACCTTTGGGGATGGGAGCGGGTTTGTTAAGGAAGGGGCGTAACAGCCACTGCAACTCCCCCCCCCCCCCCCCACCCCCCACATGAGCAATCCCCCCAGACAAAGGCATGGTGTACCCAACACTCCATTCAACGATTCTTAGAAGAATAATAAAGTTTATGTTCAAGCACAGAGAGCATTGACATATCTAGATCTAATTTTTTTACCCTCATCAAACGTAGCTCGCCACCCTCCTCGTCTGTGAAACACACCAAAAGTCACCGGCTTCAAGGGGTACACAAAATGTTCCTCAGAACACTAATTTGACACATTAAATCATCACACAGTAAGTTGTGTACTGACAAATCCTCGCAGAAATAGTGATAGTGATGTCTATCCTGTAACACAGCTCAAAATAATATTTTTGCTTAACGTCCGCCATTGTGGTTTTGTGCGGGTGGCGATCGCCACCCGCCTCGCTTTGGCACAGTGACGAAACTGAATAATAAGGTAAAGAAGTTAGGATTTTTATTACTTAAACTGCGCCATTTTACATTTAAGAATACAAGATGATTACAAAAACTAAGCATGGTGACATTTGATTTTGGAAACTTGGCATTTTCTAATGGCATCTTGAAATCTGTGTAAGTGTAATGAAGGCTACAGGATCGTTCACAAATGACGTCGCCCGGCAGGAGGGGGGTGTGTGTGTGTGACAAAGATGACGTCAACTTACCAAGAGGAGGGGGCGAGCCAAAGGTGACGAAAGGTGACACGTGTAAAAAGGTAAAAAATCAGGTGAGGTCATTTGTGAACGATCCCTAATGTGCAATGGTGTATGAATTGAAAGTTAGAGAACAAATAGATATGTTCTTTACTTCTTTACTATAGACTTCAATTGGCAAGTTTATTGACATATCGTCTGCCACTGTGATCTCGGTAAAGCTGCCATGTTGTCAGAAAGCTACAACATTAACCCACTGATGCCCCCGTTATACACTTTAGAAGTAAATGAAAAAGAGTGCTATCAAATTAAAGGTGCATCGTGCACGGTGAGAGAAAAGACCCCCCTCGACGCCCCCAATACCCCCCAAGTTGTCGCCGCCTCACGACCATATTAGGAGCGCTGCCGCCGCGGAAAATCCCCGCACCTTGCGTGTCGGCGGCGGCGGCGGCGGCAGCAGACAGCGTCACTCTGTTTCAGGCCCCATCATGGATTCCCGCAAGCAGCTGGTGGCCGACTCCATCCACAGCCCGGCGGCGGCGGACACAACCGTGAGTTACTCTTACTGTAGTAGTGCGTCATGACCCCGGGCTGACCCCGGTCTGACCCCGGATTGACCTGTGGATGACCCTCGGTTGAGTCCAGTTTGAGCGTGAAGAGCTGATTGGTGGAGAACACGTGGTTGGTGGTGAGATGTGAACAAAGCGTCACGTGACGTGTTACAGTTGAGCCGTCAGACACAAACACTTTACACCAGGTCATTGGCACGCTGGGAGATCGGTCATTCTTCACTTACACGAGCGCATGATGCAATAGATTCACCTGTACCCAGTTAACGTGTAGCGTGAATACCACAATGTACGTGTAGGCAACTATCCACTATACAGAGGTTCACTTTATATATGCTACATAGGAAAACTGAAACGGGAGAAGTGAAAAGTATCCACATAAGGCATGTGTCCACTATACGGAGGTGTCCACATGGACAGGTTCCACTGTACCACAACGTAGATGTAGGCAGCGCCAATCACACTGGGGTGGGGGGAGGGGGGGGGGGCGAGGGGGTAGTGTATTATACTCACACGGGCTCCACATATTACATAATTCACAGCTGGGCCTTCATGACACTTGCAGATTGATTGATTGATTGATTGACTAAATGACAGACTGTCTGAATGCCTGATTTTGATGGATTTTGATGGATTCATTTGTTAGAGTGTCATAGTCTTATAACAATGACAGATTGGACCCACACAGCACAGCCAGCACTATTTGGACGTTTTTAAACACACGACACTTGCATCAGACGAGATACGCTGCATACAGGTGGGGATTTTCCACACACAGATAAACCCCATAAAATGACAAGTTTTGCGGTTTATCGCTGAAAAAAGCGGCCAAATAGAACAAGATCGATTTCACGCTGGTTACTTCTGACTGTGGCTGCCAACAGTCGGTGCAAAACGCGGCTCGTGCGGGGTCTGGGGGAGAGCAGTTGGCGTTTTATCTCTATTTCATCTGCGTGTTATTTCATCTACGTTCGTGTTAGTTTGTTCATTGTTTTTGTACTGTATTTACCTGCATCAAGCTAAAGCATATACGTTGTACTGTAGAAAATCTGACGACATTTACAAACATAAGTAGGAATTGTATAAGTCCCCAGCGTGTCCGTGAACCAGCACAGCGTGCCGGGGCGATAACCTCGTTCATTGACACCTAGCTGTGACGCACGGCCTTGATGCTCGTGACGTCACGGCCTTGATGCTCGACATTGATAAATGTAAACAAAATTCACGTGCCTTCTCACGTGCATCGTTTCCTAAACGCATGGGTCTATGGGTCGGGGGGTGCACATAACAAGTAGTAAAGATGGCTTTTTTTATCATTCATTGGCATATAATATTTGGGGCTATCATGTTCAGTAACTGCCGTATAAGACATGGTATCGCTCTGTAGGGACTGATCTGATGCCCATGTATCATGCAGATTGTCATTGATTTCAATAATGGAAAAAAATGAAAAAAGATAAACATTGAATCAGTATATTGAACAAATCCCTTAGTGAATCCAGACTGAACGTGTTGAAGTCATTAAGAAGGTAAAAAGTGGTGAGAAAAAGGTGACCCCCTATCAGTGGACATGGGCGACTGTGGATGAGTCCGAGATGACTTTGACGCGTTATTTAGGGGGAGGTGCTGTTGTCAATTGTGGGTAATATAAAACGCTAGTTTTTCGTAAACAATAAATAGATTTGTGAATTTATTAAAATTGAATAACTTGTAAATAGAAACGTATGTGTTGTTTGAACATCATGTATGCTAGATA
>JAGTTF010000523.1:0-14109 GCA_019095985.1 Streblospio benedicti
GACGCAGCAAAGCTTTTGCTAAAGTGTATGAAAAAGGAGACGAGATAGCAATGCCCCCTAATATGCCACAAAGTCCAAAAAGGATCAGCATTCAGCCCAATGACACGGAGACCGCAAATCTACAAAATGTTGGAAAATCACCTAGCTGCACTAATATGTCAAGGCCAAGACGTGACATTAAGATGCCAGCAAAATTCAAGGATTTTGTGTTAGGGAAATGAGCGTAATTCAAGTGGCGATGCATATCAGGATTATATGCAACAAAGTGAAATTGTGTTGATTATTCTTCATATGATTGTAAAACTGTACCATATGATATATAATGTGGTTTATATGGACAAGAATTTTAAGATACCAACAGAAACCATTGGAACTCACATTTTGGCGAGACTTTCGCCAACGTTCTTATCGCAATTTTATTATTTTTTTACCCTTTGACCCCTGATTTGACCCCTTTAAAGGTCTATTATTTTATTTCAAACAAAATTTTGATCCAAACATTTTAGCCCCACAATTAAAATCATGCAATGAATGACTATTAAGAAAAATAAAAAATAAAAGTTGTGTTTACTATATGTTGTATACAAACATTCTACTCTCAGCCATCTTAGGCTCAACAGCCAATCAGCTGTCAGAATTGTGTCACGTGCAACTGCCTCTAGCAGCAGTTTGGGCTCCTCTGACCATTTGCTTCATATAGACTGTATAGTGATATTTGCTCTGCTTCATGGTAAAAGTGAAATAAAAACATATATGAACATAGTTTTGAAAAAAACATTTACAGAAAGTATATAATTGGATATTTATCTGTATTAAAGATGCCATTTTGTGTTGCATACGGATGTAATTATACTACAAAAAAGGAATTAATAAGGCTCCTGTTGGAGTGACATTCCATAGATTCCCTAAGGATAAGAAACTTTGGAGTGTTTGGGTTAAAAGGGTGTCAAGAAAAGACTGGAAACCAGTTTTTGGACAAGATTATCGACTTTGTTCTAATCATTTTGAAAAAGATGATTTTAAGTGTGCAAAGGATAAGACCACAACACAGAAAAGAAACCCATTAAAAAGCGATGCTATTCCCAGTATATTCACACACCGCACACATACATGCAGCAGAAGATCATCCAGCTGGGATGTGTCAACTGAAAGACAGGATGTAAGTCAAAGATTATATCTTTTCCTAGTGTACATGTAGTATTCTATTTCAATTGTAGTATTGGATCTTTATATTCAGCAGTAACATTTGTTATCTGAATTTTATATTAAACATAATTAATTTACACATAGCACGCTCTAATCATATGAAAGAATGCATGGTAAATTTATGTTAGCATAGATCTTATACAAAATGTATGATGTTATTTTACACTACATGCATACAAATACATGCATTACTGTGCATATGAATGAATGACTGAATGAATTTCAATAGTGCACCTAGGTAAAAGTGAATAGTATAGTTTTATGTAATTTTGAAAAACAATATAATGCCATATAAAAGCAAGCACCTCTGAGAACATTAACATTGATAACCAAAAATAATGTAACTGAAGTTTCTTGTTTTTTCCCATTAGGTTCATATTGAGAAAACACATCATATGCCCAGAAAGTCACAAAAGACAAATGCGACATGTGCTGCTAAGAACACACCTAAAGATATTCCCTCACAACAAACACCACCAAATGTAGAATATGGACAGTTTTTTGAAACAATGGTCACATCTGATCAGACAAGAATACTCTCCAAATATGGTACACCAAAAAGGACTGCTCATGACCATTCGTACAGTAAAACAATTAAAGAAGGTTCTACTAAAAGAAAGAAATTATTTAATGAGTCAACAAATAATGAAATCAATGAGACTCTCGAGATTGATAGTGATCTTGAAATTGGCATATTAACTGATACAGATGTAGAATATCATTATACAGATACAGAGACAGAGACTGAGACAGAAAATGAGGATAATATAACTGATGACCTTCAAACAACAATACTAAATCAAGAAAAATATGTTGTTTTCAAAAATGAACTGGAAAAGCTGATGAATTTTTGTCCCAAATGTGGTTCACCAGTCATAGATAAAGTGATAAGCACAATTGGATCCTGTGTACAATACACCCTTACTTGTTTAAAAGGTTGTGTAGAACCATGGCGATCACAACCAAATATTTCCCCATTAATGCCCAGTGGGAATTTACTTTTTTCTGCTGCAATATTGTTATCAGGAAATACATATTCATCCATTAAAGATTTTACAGACGCCATAAATCTTCAATTCATTTCAAAAACAACTTTTCAAAATATTCAAACAACTTCAATATTTCCAGTTATTCAAGAGGAGTGGCGGAAGGAACGCATAAAAACAATATCTGAAATGAAAGATGAGCCAGATCTTGTTCTAGCAGGTGATGCACGCATGGACAGTCCAGGACATAATGCTTCGTATGGTTCATACACAATGATGCAAGCAAATAGTGAAAATGATTGTAAAAAAATTGTTGCAATGGAACTAGTCAAGGTAACTGAGGTTGCCAACTCTAATCACTTGGAACCTGTAGGAATGAAGCGATGTTTACAGACTCTTTCAGACAATGATCTTGAAGTAAAAGTGCTTGCAACTGACCGGCACGTAATGACTACTTCTATTCTTAAAAAAGGAATTCCCTGAAATAGATCACCAATATGATGTTTGGCACCTTGCAAAAAACATTACTAAAAAATTATGGGCTAAGGCAAGAACCAAAGGGTGTGAGGATCTAGCTGATTGGGTTCAAAGTGTGAGCAATCATCTTTGGTGGTGTGCTGCATCTTGTAAAGGAAACCCACAGCTGCTGAAAGAGATGTGGCTGTCTATATTGAAGCACATCACAAATTGTCACAACTGGACTGGATCAGTTTTGTTCAACAAATGTTCACATGAGCGACTAACAGCAGATCAGAAAAAGAAAAAGAAATGGTTGAAACAAAACTCTGTAGCCTATGCAGCACTTCATGACATTGTTACCAACAAATTACTATTGAGAGACATGGAAAAAATAACAAAATTTTGCCATACTGGAAACATTGAGGTATTTCATAGTTTTTTGTTGAAGTACTGTCCAAAGAGACAATATTTTCCATATGAGACCATGAAAGCAAGGCTAATGTTAGCAGCTCTTGATTGGAATGGCCAAAAAAGAGAAATAATAACAGATGAAAATGATGAAACAGTACAGGATGTTGTATATACAAAGCGACGAAGGCATTGGATATTGAGAAATAGATATAGAATCATACATACGCATGTTGACAAAATCATGAATGAAATTATTAAACATAAATCTTCACTCAATGTATTACCACCTATAGAAACCCCAGAAAACATTAAGCTGATTGCAAAAGAATCCAAACCAATTATACATGAAATGCAAAAGTTTTCTCGATTTGGGAAAAAGTAAAATTTAGTATCAAGAACTTATGAATATTCAAAGTAACTGACCCTATATGAATGGACATAAACATTGTCTGTTTGACCATTTGGATATATCATTATTTTTTAGTGAAAATTGTACGTCTCATTAAAAAGCATCTTAGTTTTAGTTTTTTTTATTTGTCTTTTTGAAACAAAGCTATTCTGAATATTGTTCATTAGAATTTATCCTGCAGATGAATATCCTTCGTAATCTTCGCCCTCTGTATTAGGGAATGTTGATCTGATTTTATGAGTGACACAAGCAGGGATAATTTTTCTGTTTTTTTTTCCAAGCTTCCCTTACAACCACCATATAAATTGCCTGTAAGCAACCCATCTCAAAGATCTGCAAATCAAAAACGATGATGGTTGCAAGTGTGAAGAATTGATGTATACATTAAGAAATGGTCATTTTCAAAATGTGAAATTTATTGTTTTCAATGTTTGTATTACTTGTTGACTAAAATAAAAACATAACTGTATCTTACTTATTGTTATTCATATCCCAAATGTCACCTCTAACATGGACCAAACAAACCAATACATTTTTCAGCACAACTGAATTGAGGCATAATATGTTGAAATCAGGATGATTGGTGATGCAGCTCTCTTAAAAAGATGATATGTGCTATATGTTATTGACAATTCACTGATTAATGATAAGAAAACACCCAATATGTTTTCAAAATCAAGATCTTTGATAATACAAAAACTCACCATTTTGTTTTGAAAGTTTTTTGTTTTCTCTACAGCACTTATACTCTTTTTCATTCACTAATAAATCACGTTTGCAATTTCCACAAGAGCACCAGTTTGTATTATTTTTTCTATTGTCTTCATTATCCTTGTCAGATTCATCTGAACTGGTGTTTGAGCTTATGTCACTGTTTGTATCCTCATGTTCAGGTTCAAAATTGTATCCTATTACATTTGATTGAAATTCATCATCAGACATTTTTTATCTGTGATATATAGAAATAAATGAATATAAACATACAAGATACTGAAATATAGAAAGTGAAGATAAAGTCCAGTTGTGTGTGATTGTGCATGCAAGATGACAGATATATTGCACCCAGGAGATTTAATTGCTAGCTCCTGCCACTTTGGTTGCTAATGGCAACGGCTTATAGGCAGCAAAATTCGTCTGCTAGTAAATGACCAGTAGCAGTTTTCTGAGCAATTTGCAGAGGAGCCCAAAATGGCAGCTTACATAAAAAATGTTAATTTATTAATAACTTTGTTAGCATGCAATTAAAAAAATTTTGATGTGGTGAATGCATCTTCATACAAATGTTTACAATTACAGCCCTACTTATGCCAATCGTGATCGTAAAATCGACATAGTTATCGTGTCATATTTATGCAACAAGACCCGGCCCAGTTGCATAAAAGTGTAAGCCCTACTTTCGTTCCTGGAGGATAGTCGCAGACTGGTCCCAGGAGTAGGATGCGTTCAGCGCCGCCTCCCATAAACTTCTGCTACTCCTCCAGACGGCAGAGATGGTTCCATTTCATCTCCCGCAGCCCCAGCTTGTGTGCAGCCTGGAGGTACTCTAGCGAGCCCTCCCCAATGCCGTTGTCCTTGTACTCGCTGTAGGGACGCCCGTTAACTGTCGCCCTACTTTCGTCGTCCTCGATGCGCCCTGGGTTCGTTTAAACCGACCCAGACATGTTGCCTCGCCCTCTCGGGGCTGGCGCCACCTTCTTCTCGTCCTTCGGTGTCGGATTTCCCCGAACTCCCGTAGCCCCGAACTCCCGCAGGTCAGGACTCGGTTGATAGCCGTTTCCATCACGCCGCGGGTTGTTGCCTGCTAACGCCTCATTCCCGATCACCTCTTCCCCCGACTCTTCGCTAGTCTGACTGGCAGCTTCTTCTTCTTCTTCCTGGGAATTAGCACCCAATTCCTCCTCAGCTGCCCCGTCGTCGTCCCCTTCCGGAGGCGGCGGCGGGGGCTGCTCGCGTTGTACCACGGTCACGCCTTGCAGAGTCTTCTTCCCCGCATCAGACGATGTCCGCACGGGGTCTTCTGTAGCCGTTGGTGTCAATGGTCCAGCCTTAGGCAGCAGCTGCGATAAGGAAGCAGTACGGACCAATGGGTCTGCCTGCACTCCGCCCGTCATGCCACTCCATCTCAAGGTCAGAGCAATGCGAGTGCGTGTCACTGGTGGTGAGGATTGAACCTCACTCAATGGTCGGCGAACTTCCTTCGCGACATCCCGTCGTTTTGTCCGCTTCTCGGCATGGTACTCGACCTCGCGTTCCCCTTCCGACATATAGTGGCGGGATCCGCGGCGGTCGCCTCGTGGTGCTGCAGGTATCGCATCACGCGACCCTCTCTCTCTTCGGTGCACGACCTCTCGCTCCCCTTCCGACCCATAGTGGCGGGGATCACGATGATCGTCTTGCGGTGCTGTAGGTATCGCGTCGCGCGACCCTGTTCCCTTCTGCTGTTCTGCCGACAACTGGGCGACTTCACCCCTGCGGCCACTCCAAGCTAGCTTCGCGGTGGATAGGGTGTCCGCGATTCCTGCGAACCACCTCTTTGGACGTCGTGGGTCGGACATGGTGGCTTGATCTCACATTCGTATCGCGCCCCATAGGCGTGTACAGTCGCGAGATCCTGGTCACGGCACCAAACTGTAAACAAAGTGGGATCGGTCGCGGCGCCAGCACGACCTGCGATGGTCGCTGGGCCGCGCTCTGTGCTGATTCGCGACGCCACTAGCCCGAAGCTAGGACGCGCGACTGACGGCTGATCCCTTGACGATGTTGGTTCCCTTACTACTCCTCGTTGTGTTAACTGGTACCCCACGTACAGGCCACCGTCCAGCGTACTGGGCGAGTGCCTGGTGACTAACAAGCCGGGTTTCACGACAGGCCCCTACGCGGAGGGGACTTCGCACCGGTGCTGACACGCAACGATCAGGGCGTCCCCTTTACGAAGCCACGCGGTCCCCAGGCGGGGGAGGGGGGGTTCGCCACCGGCTAGCCCCGTCAGATAAGTAAAGAAGGCCTATTCCCAAAGGAATAGGTTACCAGCCCTACGTGCTATCCGACTAGCGTCTACAAGGAAACTGAGGCCCTAATGGCCAAGTCTCAGTACTATAGTGTACTGAGTCCTTAATCCTACAGTGGGCTCAAGAAGGTATAACAACAAGGTGTGTGTAACAAGGGGATAAGAAACCTAGTCCAGTGCAACTTACTTATAACTACTTTCTACTCTGCGAGGTTGCTGCAACCTCGCGCATTGGAGACCTACTGAGAACTAGTTTCGTTACAATCCCCTACATATCTGTTGGCATACAACAACTGTCATGTGTATGGCTCAGCAAAGAACCGCCGCTCTTCTCTCTCGGTCGGTTCGCGTGTGAGGGCGGGGCCGCAACGTCTCGCGCCACCCACCGCTACCCGCGGGGCTTTCGACCCGTCAGGCTTAGGTGGAGTGGACGCCAAGTTCCTCGTCCTCTGCCTGCTGCACCTCGTCCGCCCACGCCCAGCAACACGGAGGCTCTATCTCCCCCGGGTTAGCGTCGACGTCCTCGCCGCCAGCAGCCTCGTCGTCGGGCACAGTCGAAACTGCCCCGCTGTCCTCCATACCACGCATCAGAGCCGTGATACGTGCCATAAGCACCTCATCCCCTTCAGCGTCCTGCACACCTTCCCTTGGCAGGTCGACTGCATCGCTGACCCCCGACTCTTCTTCACGAGTTGGGGAAGTGGGCCTCGACCCACCCCCGGTTGCTTCATCAGGGCCTAGGTCAGCCATCGCGACTGCCCCAGTCCCCTACGCTATCTTCCGCGCCAATAAAGATCCCCAGGATCCTACCTGCAAGGCAACAAACTAGATTAAAAGTGACGAAAGCCGCAACAATCTGAAAAATGTGCAACAAAATACAACAAATCCGCCTGCGTGTCTTTACTGTACTGTCACCAGTCAATCGACTGATGATTTCGAAATACCGGCTATACTACATAGTACCCCGGTCTCTTTTTGCCGCTACGGGGCCAGGCAACCAATCGGCAGCCGTCCCCATGATGTATGACGTTTGACCGTTCCAGTACTTGCGCACACGTGTCTTTGTTTTGACTGGGAGAGGCCGCGCGCCTGTCTTTGCCGCCGCCGACCGCCAGCCACCTATTAACAAGGGGTTTATTCCCTGGGCCGCCTCGACCCATGCTTACCACGATGAGAGGTCTCGACCTGGTTGATTGGTGTTTACACTCGTGCGACCACTATCGCGGCATTTGAAAGTAGGCTGAAGGTGGCCCCCGTATCTAGGCACGTCGCGAGTGCAGACTCCGTGAGATCTACACGACACTTACATACAAGAGCAGCCTCTGGCGAGGCCATTGATTTGCGCACATGCGCGATATCTTCTCCTGCTGGCAGACACTGATACGCCTCTCCCCGACGCAGCTCGCGCAACGAATCGAGCGGCCCATCCGGCGAAGAGGTGCGACAGTTGCCCTCGTCCACTGCTAGAGTGCACTGTTGATGTTGGATTGACGTTAATCGAGCCATGGGATGACAGCTTCTGTCCACGGTCCCTCGAAGGGTGTTCCGCGACTCAACCCCCATCTCCTCACCCCTTTCCGGTGCGACCTCACGGCCCCCGGGAAGCGAAGCTTTTGTCTCTGCGTCTGGCTGTTTCCTGCACGTGCTACCAAACCGTCGTCCAGTCGCTACTAAATTAGTGCAACAATCTTGTACGTCCCCTCGACTGCACTCAGAAACGGCATGCGATGTGGTCGCGCCGAGACTCTCGTCCGGCTTGCTGCTCCCTGCATCCTGCCCATCCCTCCCAGGTGTGAAATAAGCCCGGTCCTGAGAATCCGGCGGTCGCGGCGAGCCACTAGACCAAACCTCGTGACGAACACATCCTCCTCGAATGCTTAGGCCGAGCGAACCCGGAGGCCGACCCCCCCGGGTCTTGTGATGCTCTCATGGGCGGCAAGATGCCGCCTTTACTGGCGACCCCTCCACCTCCCGAACCCGACATGGTACGCCCATGCACTGGACGCCTGATAAAATTCACCCGGCTAGTAGCTCCCCATCATCTACGGTAGACCTCTGAGGATGGTTGTCGCTCGTATCAGCGGCAGGGGAAGCTCGCGACTCAGCTCCCCTGCCTACTCGTTTCCCTCCTTAGTCGCAGCAGCCACAGAACTCGCGTTCTGGGCCGAATTCTTGCTGACGTTGGTGTCCGGCTTCTTCTTGGCCATGCAATTGGAGGACGCCGATTGCCACTCGGCGATCTGTTCAGATGTTGCCTTAAAGCAACTCATGCGAACGTGGCCCTTCTGACCGCAGTGCCAACATTCTACGTTGGCTAACCCGCGCTGACCCCCTCGTGGTGGCTGTCGTTGGTTCTGCGGTTTCCCGCGTCGAAAACCCGACGTTGCTGCAGCGGCCTCGGTCCCTTTGCCCGATTCCGACTTCTGCTTCTCCTGCTCACTCTGCACCGCTAGCACCTGTTTCACCACAGTTCCCGGTGTTAGGGTTCTGGCCTTTCCCCCGGTGGCGGAAGGAGAGGTGGACTAGCCGCGTCCTGCTCCCACTTCGTCTGCTCGCGTGGTGGCGGCGATTCACGGACCGATCCTCTTTCACCGCCCTGCCCGAAGCGGCGGCGACTAGGTCGGCCTTTCTTCAGATGTCGGTGTCGAGTGCGATACCGCAGTTCTCCCCTCTTTTGCGCTGCCTCCGCCTCGCTCTCGTCTATCATTTCATTCCATGTTTTGGACTGCACCAGGTAATGGGGGATCAACTCGACTTCCCAGTCGGTGATCTGTCGCAACAAATACGCCTCCAGAGCTCTGCCCATTGTTCCTCTTGGCCGGGGCTAACGCCCGCCCAAGATTTCCTTCCACTCTTGCCTCATTTCATTCGCACCATCGCGCCCTGTATCTGCAATTTTCTTGCGAATGGCGGTGCTATTGTTCTGCAACACTTCGAGAAGTACCCTTTCGGCAGTCCCGAGTGTCAGGTCGTAGGCGTGAGAGTCGCACTCTCCCACCCATCGTAGCTGAAGTCCTGCTTTTGTTCCCGGAGGAAAGTCACAGACTGGTCCCAGGAGTAGTACGCGTTCTGCTGCGCCTCCCATGAACTTCTGCAACTCCTCCAAGCGGCAGAGATCAGTCCACTTCATCTCACGAAGCCCCAACTGATGTGCAGCCCGGAGGTACTCTAACGAGCCCTCCCCAATGCCGTTTTCCTTGTATACTTGCTGTAGGGACGCCGCTTTTTTGTCGCCTCTTTCGTTGTCCTCGATGCGCCATGGGTTCGTTTAACCGACCCAGACATGTCGCCCTGCCACTTCTTGGCTGGCGCCACCTTCTTCCGTCCCCGGTGTCGGATTTCCCCGAACTCGTAACCCCTAACTCTTGCGAGTCGGGATCCGGTTGATAGCCGGTTCCAGTGCGCCGCTGGTTTTCACCAGCAAACGCGTCATCCCCCAGCACCTCTTCCTCCGTTTCCTCGCTGGCCTAGCTGGCGGCTTCTTCTCCCTCCTGGAGATCCGCACCCGTTCTCTTCTCAGATGTCCCGTCTTCATCCCCTACTGGGGGCGGCGGCGGGGTCTGCTCGTGGTGTACCACGGTCACGCCCGTCAGAGACTTCTTCCCCGCATCAGACTGTGTCAGCACGGGGTCTTCTGTAGCCGTTGATGTCAATGTTCTGGCCTGTGGCAGCAGCTGTGGTAGGGAGGCGGTACGGACCAAAGGGTCTGCCTGCACCCCGCCCGTCATACCACTCCATTTCAAGGTCAGGACATTGCGACTGCGTGTCGTTGGTGGTGAGAGTTCAACCTCACTCAATGGTTGGCGAACTTTCTTCGCAGCCTTGCGTTTCTTCGCTCGCTCCTCGGCGTGGTACGCGACCTCTCGCTCCCCTTCCGACATAGTGTGGCGGGGTTCGCGATGGTCGACTCGTGGTGCTGTAGGTATCGCGTCTCGCGACCCTATCTCTTTCTGCTGTTCAGTCGGCAACTGGGCAACATCACCCTTGCGACCACTCCAGGCTAGCTTTGCGGCGGATAGAGTGTTCGCGATTCCCGCAAACCACCCTCCTGAACGTTGTGGGTCGGACATGGTGACTGGATCTCACATTCGTATCGCGCCCCGTAGGCGTGTACCATCACGAGATCCTGGTCACGGCACCAAACTGTAAACAAAGTGGAGTCGGTCGCTTACCCAGCTTGGTGACTGGGTCGCGCTCTGTGCTGATTCGCGACGCCACGAGCCCAAAGCTCGGACACGCGACGGACGGCTGACTCCTAGACGATGTTGGTTCCCTTACTACTCCTCGTTGTGTTAACTGGTACTGTAAACAAAGTTCCTGTACGTGTGCCAACCCACCGTAGCAGTGACACTCACCTGGGGTGCATGCGGCCTCCCGGCCAGGCACACCCCCAGCTGCGCTGCAAACATTCCTCAGCTAGACTACTCCTCGTTGTGTTTCCTCGACTACCATGCACCAACCTGCCGGGACCACTGGTCGGTCCTTGGGCTATTGATGGGTACCGCCCGGGTTTCACGAGAGGCCTCCACGCGGGGAGGACTTCGCACTGGTGCTGACACGCTGAGCTCAGGGCGTCCCCGTCGCTCAACCACGGTAGACCGAGTCCATGACGTGAGGGAGGAAGGCCACCGGAGAAGCCTCGGTAAGACTGTAGAAAAGGGCCTACTCCACGGGAGTAGGTTGCCAACCCTACGTGCTGCTGTACCAGCGTCTAAGAGAGAACTGCCGCTAATCGGCTCAACACAGTACAAGAGAGTACTGGTCCCTAATCCTAACAGTGGCCATAGTAAAGAGAACAACAAAGCCCTATCAAGGCGTGTGTAACTGGGATATTAACCTAGTCCAGTGCAACTTATATTATAGGGGGTTATTTATACTCTGCGGTCATGTTACAATGAACCCGCGCACTGGAGACCCTAACAACATTTGTTACACACTCCCCCAGATTCCATGTGGATGGAACACTCCGCTTTTTAGAGAGTGAGACACTCGCATGGAAACTCCCCCAACCCATATCCGAGTATCCTAAGCGCAGGTGGCTTCCGGTCATCAGCGGGTTCCTACTTCATGGAGTGCGCGACCGCGCGCCCGGACATCAGCGACAGGCCGGTGCGACTGCTATGCAGGTAAGTCTGCCAGTAGACGCCCCACCCTTCCTGTCCTGAGAGGTCCGCCGAAGAAATCGTCTCCCTGGAAGTTGCGCCTCACCGGGTAAGCCTGAAAACATACAAACAAAACATGCAAACACCCTGCCCCCCTCCCCCAAAGTCCAACTACACTCACACTAGTGACGGGGGCGACGGCTCACTTCTGTCATGTCGCTCAGCGCGACGGCCGCTTCGCTTCAACACTTTATCACATTCACACAGTGCGATCTGGTCGCACAGATTCCCCGGGCTTTGGACTCAATTTGCCACAAGGGACAAAGGGGGCACACACTCACTCTCCACATTCAGCCTGCGCCAACTCTCTTTCACACACAAGGGGAAACGGAGGGGAATCTGGGGAACATAATCGCGATCTACGTGTACAGAGCGACCGTGTAGAGTCAAATTAGAACGCGATAGACTAGGCCACTTTCTCGCATCACTCTTGGACTGATAAGCCCGGGACTCGACAAAACTTTGCGTAGGGCAACAACGCGCAATTTTGTGAGAGTAATGCGAAGCCTGAAGGTGTGGCGTCGCGTCCGGCGACCACCGGGGTGCGATCGACTTATTCAGCCGACCGCTCCACACCAGCTACGCGATCCACCCTGGTCGGGCCTCGCTGAGTAACTGGAGGGCACGATGATCCATCTTCCAGGATCACCCTTGCAGGGCACCCCTGCGACTAGACCCTGGCCTTTAGGTACCACCCCTTGCGGCGGTGGTCCGTGGTGACGAGAGGTGACCGACGGACTGGTAAAAAGTGGTCACTTCCCGAAGTGGCGGCGGATGAAGACTTCGTCCGGCCGGGTCTTGGGGTGTCTGGGCAAACAGGCGTCCCTCGGTTTCCTCATCCATGGATTCCTCCGCTGCTGTCGTAAGGCCCAAACTGGGTTCACGGCACCGGGCTTGCGTGAAGGCGGGACCAGAGACACTTGGGTCGCTGTCCCGCTAATCACAGTCGCCGCGGCGGTGGTGGTCGTCGTGCTGCAGTCACTGTGCTCGTCGCACTAGTAGGAGGCAGAGAGGGCAAAACTCGCCTGACTTCGCTGCTCCTGTCCAATGGCATGGCACCGTGGCTCCACGATCGCTGCTGCGTCCCCGACATCTCCTAGGGGCGTGGCGGACAGCCTCCTAGCTTCCCTGGCAGCATTGAGGTCGCTGCTCACGTCCAGCTGTTTGAGCAAGCAAATCACTCCCACTGACACTCCGTAGGGACACCGTGAGTTCCGTACATTGTCTGCATTGCGGCCCTCGTATTTGTGCATGGTTTGCCACGTCATGCTTCCGTTCGAGGCGGCGGGTTTTTCTAACTCTCGTCGAACACCCTCAAAGTTCCTTCCTCAGGACCGCCCCACCTGCGAAGATCCTCCGCCCGTGTCCATCTCATCGACTTCCAATGTAGCGGTAGATCGCGTGGGTAAACGGCCCAACTCGTCTGCCAAGGACTCCTGGTAGAAGGGAGCTAGGCACCCATGGCGCAATCTCGCGCCGTACCACCTGGGTGAACGCTCCATCGCCTGTCGCGCACAGGAGTAAATTGCAGGGAAGACGTCAAAGTCGGGGTCTGTCTTGACGTATTCCTCCATCATCTGCCAAGCATCAATGATATCCTTACGCTGCTCATTCAGTGTCGCAGTAACGCCTGGAAGCGGTTCTGCATCTGGTGTTTGCTTGACGACCCGGTCGGCCCTCCAGCGATCCCTCGGAAGTCCATAGAACTTGCCCGCTCTGGCAGGGAGTGTTCTTCACCTTCTTAGCCTCCCAGAAGGCTCCTGTAACCTATACCACCGTTCCATTATATGACTCCAAACGTTGCTAATCCTCAAGGATTATCCACCGACAGTTACTGCTAGCTTTCTGCAGTTCAGCTGCGACTCCACTTCCCTCTCCCCCAAGTTTCATTATGAAACCTTACCTATTAGAAGAAAATGAACTGGAAATCGCCAAATGTTCCATTCCCACATGAAACTCTATCATATAAGGGAGCCGAGGTCATAAACTGACCATTCGCCTCCCGAGTTCCTAGTCTAATCGATTATAGTTTCCTTAATACTGTGAATTGCATCAAGTTTAATGGAAAAGCAAATTTCTGTGGGAAGTACGTGACGGCCCACCAACAACATCTCTCGCGCCGACTTGGTGCCGGTTTGAGTCAATTTGTGGACCCATTGCTCATATTTTGGTTTGCGGCCTCTCTTGACTTTCAGGGTGTGGGCAGGCTCCTGGAAAAATCCGATTTTGACCACATGGTCATTACCTATGGCAATAATATCTCATGCGTGCCCAGTCCATGGTTTGGCTTGTAACTTATCGCGCGCCCATGGGCGGCTAATACATCAGCACCTGATCGCCGACTTTGTAGTCGGCGGGTCTTGCCGACTTTTTGTTCTTCTGCCCTTGCTGAATTTCCACTGCTCGCCCTGTAACCTCTCGGGACTGTCTCCGCCATCGCCCTGAATTTTCTGGTTTTAAAAAAACTGG
>JAGTTF010000524.1:0-15135 GCA_019095985.1 Streblospio benedicti
GCCTATAAGGGTCACTTTCGCAGCATCGAAACTCATCTGTTTGTTTGCTGTTGTTTGCTGTGGAGAAAATATAATTTACAAAATTGTAACCACTTTGTTGTTTTGATTGCCGTCTAATATTAGCCTGCACACACAATGATTCATCCGTTCACGCACACATATATATATATAGTCTATTTATTCATTAACATACAAACTCTAATGATAGTTCTACAATATTATGTTGAATTGTCTTTCATTACCACTGTTTTTAATAACACAATACAAACTTCATTTTTTTGTAATATTATTTTAAAAGCTTTTCATTTTCAAGGAGACCTTCTCAATTTTAATAATCATTTACAAAATGATATTTTTCTTGCCAAAATTGAAATATAATGGATATTCTTAATTAGAATATGTTAAGCGTTGTGTTCTGGGTAACCTGTGAGACTGTACACTCTTGAGGAGTAATTACTATCCTTTACTTCCAATGTCTTTATTGTTCAATTATATTCTTCATTCATACATCAATCACATACATACATACATATATTTATAACAGACAATACCTACATCAGCCTATCATAAATGAACCTGCCGTGTACTTTATACCTCGACATAGTGACAATAGTACTCGAGGCATATGTACCGGTGCGTAGTGATTATATACACGGACACCAGACATGCTGACATGCTTGTCTGCATGTTCTGAACCATATGATCACAGAACGTGACTTACATACATGCTTCATGGCTAAGTACGTTTCACCTTAATCTGCATATAACTGAGGCTAACAACATGTCATCACTGGGCACAAGTGTATACAACTGTACGGCGTGCACTATCAATCGAACCAGCGTAACAGAATATAACATAAAACAATACTTTCTCAGGTTGTAGTACAGACTCTTTAAATTATACTCAGCAATGTGACATTAACAATACATCATAAATTACAAAAAAGCATATAATTTGGCGAATAAAAAGTCAGAAGAGGATCTGTAAATATCTGTAAGTAAAAATGTATTTAACTGGTGTTGGGATTACAACCCTGCCAACAGCTGTTGTCATACATGAAAAGGAAACTTGTTATATCGAACCTGCTGTGTACACGCCCGTGTACGCTAGTCTGGTACCAGGGTACCCGTGATCAGAACCCTCGTCTGGTCGTTATGTATTAGGTTTACCGTGAACAGCTGTCTAAGGTCCGGAACCACAGTGTAACAGGTGACACCGGGGGTTTCACGAAGGGCCTCTAAATGGGGAAGGACTTCGCACCAGTGCTGACACTGTTTCCAGCGTCCCTTACGCAGTGCAAAACGTGACCAGTGGCCTGTTGCATAAATGTTTGCAGCTCCAAGATCGCGCCGCAAATGTAGTATTCCTGCATAAGCACGGGGGGTCTGTTTGCAGGGACATTTTGCGATCCAGAGCATAACGCTAAATATTGCGCGCCATAAATGTAACTGCCATCGCTAGTAGGGTCCACTTTTTTGCTAAAATTCTGTACATACAGAATTTATGCCATGGTGCGTCCAATTTAGGGGCGGGGGGTGTCTGTGAATTTGTCTTAAAATGGTTTGTACAGGAATAAGGGGACTAAATATTGTTGTTTAAAACCAATTGAATCTATCTGAAACGTGAAGGGGTGTCTGTATAGTGTTGGGTGTTATCTATGAATATGGTTTATGCTCAGAATAAAGGGGACAGTTTAGGGCCATGAACTTTTGTTGGTTTGGGGGGGGGTGGGGTATCAATTTTTTTCACACACTTTTGAGGGGGGCTATCAATTTTTCAGAAAATTTACCCCCTTTTTTGAGATTCTGTACTAAAATCTATTGATTGTTATATTATGGATATCAATCAAATAGGATTTGAGTTAGCAACAATGGCAGCGTAAATTGCAAAGGGAGGGGTCTTCAATTTCTGTCACATAAAATCAGGGGGGCTATTATTTTTTCACAGCATTTAAATTTTTTTGGAAAATCCTCCTACCCCAACCTGTCATAAATACTGAATAGTCCCTAATGTAGAATCTTACATTTGCCGTACTACATTGTGTGGTAAAGGCCTAAATTTTGTAGTATCTTCAACCTCTTCCAAATTAACACTGACACCACATGTGAACTGCCCATATGGTCGGTCATACAACGTACAATAGAACCTTTCTATTAGGACCACATTTGGGCCTAGTGTTAGTTGGTCTCAATAGAAAGACGGTCTCTAGTACTCTCCATACACAGGTTTATTTTGGTAGCTTTATGAGGCTGGGGCCATGAAAAGTGGTCTTATTATAGAGGTGGTCTTAATTGGAGGTTCTCTGTATATTATGAGGTCTTTATACACACACACACAATTATGGGCTTTCATGTGAATGTTTGATTCCATACATTTTCTTGTTTTTTAATAGACATATTTTTTGCTGATATTCGTTATCTTAAAACATTGTATATGTGCGTCTCTGCATGACGGATTGTCATTTATGATCTAAATAACTTTACCTCAGTGACCAGTATGGTCAACTCTTAAAGTGTTTACCTTACACCTCTAATGTGTAGATATTTAAATCAATTGTTGTTGGTTTTGATATTTAATAGATATATCAGATCCACAGTGTAAAATGCAATACGCTTGAATTATGATAGGCATTCTAGCAATTGCGTGTAGTACTACTTTAGCTATAATGTTTCTGCAACCCGCTTTCGCTAAATGTAGGCCATCCTTAGCAATCGCTATGTCTAATCTGACGCAAAATCTGCATTTTTTAATGCAACAGGCCCCCAGGCCATGTTGAGAGTAGCCTCTGTAGAAGTAAGTAAAGGGGACCTATTCCTGAGAGAATAGCGCTTGTTGGAAGCAGTAGGGCTGGCAACCTAAAGGAGAACTGCCGCTTATTTGGCTCAAAACCAGTACAAGAGAGTACTGGCTCCCCCTAATCCTATTGTGGCCATAATAAAGGACTAGAACAAAGCCTATCAAGGTGTGTGTAACCGGGACTAAACCTAAACCTAAGGGATGCTTCTATGAGACTGAAATTTTTGTTACTGCGCAAGAATGCTATGGAATTCCCACACACACTTTTAGGGGGGTGAGACTTAATCATTTACATAAAAACTCGTTTTGTTATCCAACACTTCCCACGGTGACATGGAACTGACCCACACTCTGCTTTTGAGGGGTTGCGACAATTTACATGCAATCTACATACATAAGAAACAAAACAATAAAAAGTAATCCAACTGCTGAACGGATTAGCTTGACTCGTCGCTCCCCAGGACTTTAACTGTAAAAGAATAAAACAACCTCCCCCCACCGTCCATCTGGTTCTTGAAATATAAAAGTAACAAGGACACCGTTAGAATAAAGTAGTGAGGGAGGACAGGGACCCCCTTACATGGAAAAAGGGGCAATTTACTACAAAAGGGCGGGAAGCCACCGGTTATGGTCGGACGTACCATGTAGAGTTTATTAACAGGGGCTGGTCGACCTTGCACTGTCCCGTCACGTCTATACCGACTCTCCCCCAGCCCCTGTGAGCATGAGGTTCCATTCCACTTCCTCCTGTTTGTATTCGTCCAGCGCCCCACCCAGGGGGGGTCTGTATGAAGCGTCTCACGAGAGGGTTCATGACCACGTGCGAATCCCCTCCCGCCAACGTGCAGTCCTGTCTAGCGGGGGCGCCGCTGGCAACACTGTGTACGGGCGGGCACCGCCGGACTGCTGGCAGTCTCCCCGTCGGGGCCTCTTTGTGGCTCTTGCAGGAGTGGATGCGGCACGTTGCTTGATAGGCTCAATCCGCTGGTTCGGTTTCTGCAATTCCGCAATACATGCTCCCCAGGCGCCACTTGCGCTTCGGCCTCCAGACGGACACCTTGGCCCCTTAAAGGGTTGAGATTGTCGAGGTCGTGTCGCAACCGTGGGCTCTAATGGTGGCGGCGGGGGGTGTGGTTCAGTGCTCCGGGCGTTGGGGCCCTGATATTCCCGAGCATGAAAAGTGGGCGGGCTAGCCGCATCTCTCTCCATTTCTTTGATTCACGTGGTGGCGAACGGGTCGCTGGGGGCATCTTCCACTTCGGTTCGCGTGGTGGCGAACTAGTCGCGGTCCGTTCTCACTCCAGATTAGCGTGGCGGCAAAATGGGTGGGCTGGTTCCATTTCTTCGGTTGCTCGCTTGGCCAGGCGTTGGCCGTCTTTCTTCTCGAGCTGCTAAGCCGCCGCTCTTGTCTGTCATCACATCCCATGCTGGAGACTGCAGTCTGTAACTGGGGATCCAATTCAATCTCTCCCAATCGGTGATCTGCCGAGGTAAATGCGTCTCCAAAGCTTTGCCCGTTGTTCATCCTTGCCGAGACTAGGCCTCGTCCATCAACTCCTTCCATTGCTTGCTTCACGTGATTGGCTCCGTCGTGCAGTGTCATACAGTGCGTGTCCTGGGAGTGATGGAAACAAACTAATTGTCTATGGCCCCAATTAACAATGTATGATATAAGTGTATATATAAGTGGGAAGCAAACAATCAGTCGTGTCTTTCGAGAGGCAGCAGTGCCTGGGACAAATCCATTGCCTATTGTCATTATGCAATGAGAACACTCGTGTGTGAGTGGGGTATTGTATTTATAGTTCTAAGAATTCGATTGCTCATTAGTTACACAATTGGTACATTTTTCATCTAGCTCAACATAAAAAGACTTACTGGTTGACAGTTTCAGCAACTGCTGTTGCTACTATTGAAACCTCTCTCCAAATATGTTACTCGTCCCATGCTTATATTGGATAACATGGTCTGTGGTCTTGTGTGTTACGTTTCGCCGATGATCATCTGAAAGTTCCCGTGCTTATCTCCTTGTGATCATCCTTGTGTTTTTTTCGGATGTGTACCAATTTCATGCCAGTTTTCTGACAAATACATTGGTATAATACTTAATCATATCAGTATACATGAGGTCTAGATAAAGGTGTTCCTGGTCCCACTTACCACTTAAATTTTAGCTCATTTCCCACTTTCCACTTGAATTTAAGCTCATTGCACACTTCCCACTTGATATTTACATTTCCCACCAAAATGCGTACTTTTTAATGAACATTTTGTTCACTTTTTACAAAAAATGACGTTATATTATAACGACCAATTTTAAATTGTTATAAATTTACGTGCATGACCCCTGCTCGCGCATTTTTACTAAAATTAGAATTTGTTCCCACTTAATTTTGGTAATTTTCCTACATCCCACTTTATTGCCCAAATTCCACACTAACCACTTAAGACCACTTAATTTTTGCCAATTTTCCTTGCAAAAAAGAACAGAACAATATGAGTAGAAAAATACAAGAAGCAATACACATACACCCCCAAAAAAGCTTCTTTGAATAGGACAGATGGGTACCAGTTGACTGATGCGTACTTCCCCACACTGAGGAAGGAAGAGGATCGATAAGGGGGTGGGGGGGGCACTGACGCACTTGCAATCCTGGAGTCATAGTGTTTGCATTATCACTCCACACTCATAAATGTAAATGTAAATGTCTGGTTTATAGTCTTGATCCAAGTTTTGATCTCACGACTTTACAATTTACACCAGGTCATCGGCTCCCCGGGGAGCATACCATACTGGCTGCATACGGCATTACACGGAGCAGTGTGCAACCTGTTAGAGGTAAGTTTGCTCAACATTTACCATCAGACCCGACCGGGAATCGAACCCACGACCTTCTGGTCACAAGTCCAACTCCCTATCCATTCGGCCACAGAAACACGCTAAAAACACTCTCATGAGAAAGACAAATACATTTGTTGTCGAAATATTGGGTTATATATTGGTAAATTGTGATAGATGTTGATATGAAAACAGTACTGTATTATATGAATTAACACAGCTAATGAACTTGTTCAACAATATGTCATCATTATGGTTTTAATGCTCATTACGATTGTCAGTGTCGGTTCAGTGAAGAAGACAATTGGCACTTAAAGCAATGTGGTATTTTATTGAGACCCTTGCATATAAAGTTGGTAAGATGTACTGTATACCCAGGCAAGCAGCGTGTCTACATGTGTTGATTGGATGCACATTTAATTTGAATAATATAGTGTTTCTAGACGTCTATGATGCAAAGGTCGTATTTTCCGCTATCTCGAATCGGTACATAAAGACAGTTCCGCAATCCCATTCCACAAAGATCATTCCATCGGCGGGTGTCCAAATCGGGTTAACACCGTCATCATAGATGTACTTGGCGGTTCCGGGGCCTCCGCAGTCCTGTAAAGACAAAGTACTAAAGTTAGTCCCTAGTCCAACTGCGACGAATGGCGATTATCAAATGTCAAAGAAATGATTAATGGTTTCAACGTAAATATGCCTGAAATTCATGTCTGAATTCAGTGAGTATTGCTAAAGAACATAATCCCATTATCCCTTTATTTGCAAGTGAATTGTGCAGAAAATCAGACTTTTACAAATTTCTTCACCGTTGCCATAGTTATCTGTGAGTTATCATAGGCAGACCTGGGGCGCAGGGGCGCGCACCCCTTTCCCACCAAAATACTTCATTTCCATAGGGTTTTTCATAGAATCCCCGTAAGTGCGCCCCCCTCTTTTCCTTAAGTGCGCCCCCTTTTTTCGAAAACCTGGATCTGCCTATGGTTATTTGCATGATCCAGTTATAGAGGACAGTATTGTGCTGGGTATATATGGAGAAATATATGATTTTGATATCTGGTTTAGTCTTTTTTTTTCTGAAGTGTTCTAGAGACTTATTATATTTTTCAGAATTCCATAATTATAAGATATAAAGAATAATTTAGAGTAGCTAGGAAGTTATTTATTTAAAGCAATATTATTTCCAATGCTTCGAAGTTTCAACACACAAGTGTCCTCTTCAGGGAAATATCATGATATCACAGTAAGCTCAAAATAGTAAGCTCAAAATAATAAAATGTATACAAAATCTGGTCTGGAAAAAAAATGAATATGCATATTAAATGCAATGCCAGTGATAATAAATCTAGTTATTGTGTGTTGAAAGGTTGGAAATAATACTGTTTAAATAAATAACTTTCTAACTACTTTAAATTAGTCTATATTTATGGGATTCTAAAAAATAAAATAAGTCTCTAACCCCCATTACACATACGTGCGCGCTGGGGCGTACCGCCGCGGCGTGGCGAGGGATATTGAAATAAGTAAAAAAAGTGCGGGGGACTGTAAAAAGTCACGCCGGGCGGTATTTGTTTGTGCCACATCCTGATCAAAACCACCCCCGCCCCAGGATTTGCTACTCCTGCGGCACAAAATTGCACCTGCGTCGGCGCGCGAAAAAAATGCCCGGTGGCGTTGACAGCATTAAATATTCACGTTATACACCGACTGTATGCGTAGCCGCGAGATCCGTGAAGCATGTCTGCGGTGTCATGCATTTTTTACCATTTTCATGCCGCCGGGCGACTTCAATCACACCCGGCGGCATGACATGACATGCATCATTTTCCGTGTCTTGAGCACGGCGCCGGCGGGCGTCCCAATTTAACATGGGGAATGAAATGGTATAAAACGACGCCATCAATGGCATCATTTACCCCAACTGTGTTGAGCACGGCACAAAATCACCCAAATTTCCTGCATATTTTGAGGAAGCTTCACATTCTACAGATTTGTTGCCAATATTTTACTCATATACAACCCAAACAAGTGTAACAGGAAACCTACATATTTTAAACCATTTGTAGACATTATGCGCTCGAGTCTACCTCCTGCTATATATTAGTAGACAATGAACTACCATTGTGTGTGTGGTTTCTGCTCACGTGTAGAATATATGAACAGTTTTAGTCATGTTCATGCATTTGTTTTTGTTTTAATAGATTTTGTAATAATTTTGATATTTTCCTACACGGGTGAATGGCCATGTGCATCTAAACCAGAATATTACTATTGTTTTTACCATATACAATGTATGCATGAAATTAGATATTTTCACTATTGTGTTGCATATACGGCCTATCTTTAAGAAAATATTTTTACACATATATCAGAACAGGTTTCCTGACATATACTGAAACAATTTCATACAAACACGTTTGGAGGAACCCCATAATTCTGATTATCCCCGTTATAAGCATAACAGCGTAACAACATTACCTGTGAACCCCACGACCAGTGAGCCGACCGAACGACCCTTGCAAGGTCAATGAACGGGGAGGGCATCTGGACCAGTAGGCCAGGTGGGACACAATGTACCTACAGCAGACAGCAAAGTAGAAGCAATGTATATCATTATTGCATAGTAAACAAAATGTAGCATTGAAGAAATATACCATGTTTAGAAGTGGTATATCTGTTAATTCATTGCATGTGCCCAAACGAGGGCAGTGAATTAACACATATACTATTCCATTACACTTTAGTTTACTCCAGGGTTTTTAAGGTGAAAACCCCATTGACGTCAAAGTAATTGCAACAAATTGTTTGATGATTGATATGTATTGCAAAACCTGTCTACTATAACATACTAAAAAGTCTCCAAATATCAGCTCTTTGAAAGTAATGGTAATTTGTTGTTTCCCATGGCAACGCCATGGTAAATACTGTCAACAGTATGCATGATAAAACATTTCCTATAATCTCTACTATTTTAGCTATTGCTTTGTTTGATACCTTATATGAAAGCTAGTCAAACAGGCTACTAGGCAAAGATGAACATTGTAAAAATTTTGCACTAGTATAAATCTAATTTGCATAAATGTCATATTTTTCGGATTTTTTCAAAAATGAAGTTGTATAGTTCTTTTATGGGACACTTAGTATTCATTGAAATTAGGATATTCATTGTTTCATATCATTGCCTAATTAGTTGGACATATGCGCAGTCAATTTGGGATGAATCGAAAGAAAACTGTGGATTTGACAGGCCATTTTATACACCATGAAATTCCACTTGTCAAGCCTGTCAAGCAGACATCCTATGGGCCTCGTGTATTTCAGTAGATTCTATAGAATGTTTCAATATTTGTATCACCATGCGCATATACAATACATAATATGTCAATATAATACATTCGAAGCAGTCTGTAGTCAACAGTGTCGACGCCGTTTTTCACGGGATTTAATGTAAGCCACTTGAGCGGGAGGCATAAGGTAGGGTCTCAATAAAAAGAACATGTCCTTTGTACATTGTTATAAAATCTATATGGTTTAAGGTTGATATTTCAGAGAAACCCCCTACATAGCCCCAATTGCACGTATGAGTAGTTCTTTTCAACCTTCGTGCCGGGCAGGTGTGTTTGTGCCACCTTTTTCACAAAATCGACTATATCACAAGACATCTAACGTTGGAGGCTTGCCATTACATTAGATATCTACAAAATCACACTGTGACCAGCAATTATGATTTTTTCTTTAGACATTAGTAATGGGGAAGGTCAAATATTTCTTCATTATGTATAAAGTTTGGGGAAGAGAATATTTTTTATGTAATGCAACTTTTCCAATACCAAATAATCTAGAGGTTGTATCACAAATTCGAAAGGCATGGAGTCCATGGACAAACATGATGTTCATGCAAGCTACAATATTGAGTTCTTAGTGTCAGTTATACTGCACTTTTTTAGTTTAGTAATGAAATAGATGCAATGTTATTCAACATCTGCTTGATACAGGAGGATTACGAGCAAATCTGTGTCTTCTATCACTAAGGTAGGCTGGATTCTGCAGATTTGATAGCAGCTAGAGCAATATTGCGTTCACACAAAATGATATCGCGCAAAGAGACGAAGGCAGAGGCAATGTTTTAAAACACCCCAGTATCCAATAAAACAAAAATGTTCACACCAAAATCCCACATAACATTGCTTTACTGCTTTTCTCCATCGCAGTGACAATTTCGTGTTGAAAGTGAAGTTTAGAATACTCTGCTTTTGTACAAGGGATTGTTCACAAAAGAGACGGATATCGGAGAATGATGACGACAGTGGGTGGGGCAAAAATGACGCCACCAATGAGGTAGGGGCCTCCAACAAAACATATGTCATGAGTAATATTTTTATCTATATAAGAGTCTGGTCATGTAGTGAAAAAACACATGGTTTGATTTTTTTATCTAATCTTCAATAGTTTTTTGTTCTTCATTTCTTTTCCATTTTGGTCCCGTAGCAATGTAGCCAGTCTTTTGTTTCCATTTCGTGTGTCATGAAATGAGAATATTATTTTCTTCTTGGTCTTATAGCATTGTAGCCAATCGTGTTTGCACAGTGACTCAAAGGTGTTTTATAAATTAATAGAATCTGGTTCTAATAATTATGTAAGTTTCCTTTACTTTCCTTTTCTAAAGTTAGTAAATTTATTACCTGCTTGTGCTTTAGTGAATAGTTGACCGAGATGTTATACAGAGAAACAGAGCAATAAAAGTGTCATCATGAAGGGAGGGGAATAGTGTGGGTTGCTCACAGCGACCAGAACGAAACGTGATGCTGAATGCTTACAGAAGAGGGTATGATTGCATAGCATAGCGGAACAATAAGGATTTCTGTACGCACCAATCTCACATTGTGTGCCGATCCAAAACTGCGGGCAGACGCAGGTCCAACTGTTTATGCCATCCACGCAGGTGGCATGGTGAGGGCAGGGGAGGAGGCACATTCATCAACGTCTGAAATAGTGAGGGCAAGGGAGTAAGAGTCCCCATGAGTCTAAGTCTGAAATAATGAGGGCATGAAGATGATACACTCATCAAATGCTGAAATAGTGAGGGCACAGGTGTGACACATTGATACTTGTTTTGTTGTTTTGTTACAAGTGTCATACAATCATAAAACCATACTGTTTACCTTCAAAATAAAGAGGGGGGTGTTAGACTGTAAAACATAAACAGCCGCAAAATATAACCAGTTAACACCCTGCCCCCCCCCTCTAGCAAACGCAGAATATAACCATTGCCGCAAAATAGAACCAGAGAAAATGTACGTTATTTTTAACATACAGTATAGAGTATTTTTTTGTTTTACTAGCCTACGACAGTATCAGATATGTTTACATGAGTTATCCAATGTTTAGTGCTTAGTGTCATTTCGAGGTGGGTCTTGTGTGTTCTGGCTTTAAATATTGAGTCTTCTGTCTGGTTCATTCGGTAATGGCGCACTTCTGGGTCTTTTTGCTTAATTGTGGCCTAGTGTGCTGCTTTTCGATGATGCATGGTCTACATATGAACGGTAAGCGCCGCCACTAATGTTACAATCTGAAGCAATGGAACCATGAAACAGAAGCATCTGTTCCAACAGTTCGGTTGTTCACGATGCTCCATGATTAACCCATAGTCTACTGCCGATTTCATTAGTTTGACAGAAAACTGCACGCCCACGAATAATCCGATTTGACAGTTTTAGGTTAAAGACAATAACTTTTCTGGGGCCTCAGTAAGTAGTAATTTCTTTATAAAAAAATATACGTGTGCTCAGAAACATATTGGCATTCTTATTTTCCGCAAACGGTAACGAAATAATGTTCTTATATGTCTAGAATATTTTCCTAACTTCGAGCTGGTCAGTCCCTCAATTCGAAACGACTGCACGGAGCTGTCATTTTTAAAAACTCTAGTTTTGTTACTTCCCGTCAACGTACAATAAATTATTATCGCTTGTGGCTATTAAAAAAACTGCCTGAAGAGAACAATAAAATATAAAACACTTACAATACACAATATGCAACTGGGGTCATTTTTTTTATTCACTATGTTCGGTGTTTAAAAACGTCCAAAAACTTGACTCGGCGAATGTCTACAATTCTGTCTCAAATGTTGAGGGATGCAAGGTAATAGAAGACCTGTTCTTTGGTAGATTGTTAGAAAATCGGTTTATGTGGTATCCGCTGTGTGAATTCGTGTTGGTTACCCCCAATTAGCCTGGGCTCGGAGTTGTCTCTTCGCGTCCATTTCAGTCAAAAAATCGGCTAAATCCGAAAAGCAGGGGAAAATATCACTTATTTAACCCTTTAATTGTGGGTCCGCACCCGCGGCGTCCATCGGCGTCCATCGGCGTTTTGTGGCACCTTGCGTTGTCGACATGGCACGTCAAGCTCCGTGAGACACCACTTCTTCGGAGAAGTGTTTTTCACGCCGTGTCCACCACTCCGCACATATGATCGGTTTTAATTAAATTCTCTTTGATCTTTGCAATATACAGTCCACGCCGTATGATTCCGAGAAACACTGTCAGACGTCGCCACAGACATTCTTCAGTTCCCAATTGCGCAGAAAAGTTGCGCACTCGTCTTCTTTTATAAACACTTGAGACACAAAGTCCATGGGTACTTCCGGTATGTTATAAGCCCATTTAAAATCGCATTTAATGCTATATCATAACCCTAAGCTTCCATGTGACTATATCAAGTGGCCCTGGCGGGAATCGAACTCACAACCCCAAGGTTGTGAGACCAGAATGATACCATCATCCCAAGCAGGGAGCTGTTAAAAAGGTTACTCCGACGTTATCAGGAAGGGAAGAATCGAATAACAGTCTGAACATCATGAGCTCGAAACACTCTGAGCAGTTCTGAGTGAGCTGGGTTGGTCACTTGACCTCATTTATATTTATCACCGGCCTTTGGTGATTATACATTAGCACCCTGTGATTGGTCAGAATTTTTTAATGGGATTTAGTTATGTGTCAGAGGTCTCTTCAGGACATCTGACACTCAAAGTGATGCGTCATAGATATTGGAAATGGTCAATCCCAAATATTAGTCATCTGCCACTGAACCAATCATTAACGTCACCACTAACTATGTAGAATGTTACTAGTTTTCAATGTTTCTTACAAAAGACATTGTATAATGGCACATTAAGGTTCAAGCTATGGATTTTGTGGAAAACAGTTCATTGGTATTACTCAAAGCATCAAAGAGGGAAACTGGAAACTGAACCTGTTCGCTGTTCATGAACTGATACCATGGTGCTTCTCGCATATGATCCACCCTAACTATGCAAGGTATCTGCCAGCATATTATGCACAAATGACAAATCTACCAACAAATCACCCAGCTGCCTCTCTCAAAACTTCATGAATGGTGTCTTCTCTGTACAAATTGCAGGTGACAATCCATTTGGCCACATTCCAGTCGACCAAAAACAGGTGACTGTTATCAAAGATACACAAATAAGTTGAAACAACTGAAGGAACAACCAAATTCAGCCAAAACACAAGTGCTGTTAACAGGTTTTACGTTACAGCAGAGTTCTGTAATTCCTTTTTGGGTCAGTTAAAATATGACCGAGCTGAGAACCAAATTGTTATACGGTGGAGACTTTTCTGAAGCGTGGAAATAATAAAACCTTGTTCAATTCTTGGTAACTGAATGACAGAAGCGAAAGTACATCACAAAACTTTTCAACCAAGATTTCTCCCATACGATGAGACATGTTGGAAGATAAATTTCTCAGGAAGTGAAGATGTCCCAGCTCTGAGGAGTAAACATGAAGAAGCAGATCGTCAAATGTTTTTGCATGCTGACCAAGCCGCAAAGGGAAGGCTGCTCTTCCTTGATGATCTGATCTGAAGACACCGATGTCTTCATCCTCTGCCTTGCCTTCAGTGACAAGTTACATGCATTTACATTTACACGCATCTCTTTACCAGAAATGTGAAACTCAAAACCGTGCAATATTACTTGACATCCAGAAAATTGCATCAGATATTGGATTTGAATTGTGTGTGAAGCATTGATCGGACTAATAATTCCGAGAAGACCAGTGTGATTTCAGTATAATAACTCTCTATGAAAACTGTCATTTGAGCCATGGTTTTATAACCTGGTTCCGGTGGCGTTTGAGGTGCTCAATTTGGTGCCGTATGGTCGTACCTTCTCTGAGACAGATATACAGTCAAACAGGTTTTTAAACATAAACATTGATTATTTATTTGAAATCATTTATGATTTAATGGACTTGGGTATATATATATATATATATATATATATATATATATTTAATTTAATATATATATATATATATATATATATATATATATATATATATATATATACTTATATATATATATATATATATATATATATATATATATATATATATACATATATATATATATATATATATATATATATATGCCATATACTATTTATATATATATATATATATATATATATATATATAATTCGAGAGACAGTGTATTTATATATATATATATATATATATATACACCCAGATATAAGTCCATTAAATCATAAATGATTTCAAATGTTTATGTTATATGTCCATTAAATCATAAAGTTTGAATGTATATCTGAGGAGGGTGCTTGAGGTCCTCATAAACTTTATTTACAACTCTCGTTTTTGGAATTTATCATGACAGCAGAGAACAGATAACAATAGTGATCATTAAAATCTTTGCTCATGAACTTTGAATTTTTTATAATCTTGCAGTGAGTAAAAATACATGCCAATCTTTGAATAATTGAATGAGATTTTTCATGCCTTACGTGGTGAAACATTGATGCTGATGATAATGTAAATGATGATTTGACTGGTGGTATGGATGATGAACAAATGGATGACAGTGCAATGGATGAGGATAATGTTGATTACATGGATAAGTTAGTATCAGAATCTTTCATGAAATGGATGACCACAAAAAATAGAAAATTATCATCAAACAAGCGCTATTGTTATTTTTTTTTTCATGTGACTGGTGGTTTATTTGCATGCATTATCTAGTTACTCTTTTTTTGTTTATTGCACGCTCTATATCACTGTAAAGGAAATTTTATTAGCTTTCAATGGTATGGTATGCACATAAAAATAAACGATAAATGCAAAATAAGCACACCCCTTAAAAATATAAGTACAAGTATTAACATTTTTGTGAAGGGTGGGTACATATAAAACATGAAAATCAAAAAAGCCACTTGACACGTGTTGCTACCATGAAATTTTGTAATCTGTAGATATTAACCTAAACAAAAAAGTACCAGGGATGTAGTCTCCACAGTGAGCCAGTGGTTTCCCCAAAGCACCCCTGGCGGTCCCCCCCCCGGGTTCGAGCCCAAAATGAAATCCCCGGGCCATTAGGAAAACTACCCTCAATTTTTTAAAAAATTAAAAAGTGCTCCCAAGAGCACAGGGGTCGCCTTTAAAGGGGAAAAAAAAACTTTG
>JAGTTF010000525.1:0-11364 GCA_019095985.1 Streblospio benedicti
AAATATATTTGATGATTTTGTCTTCTTCACAGTTCTCACAACCTTCATCCATCAAACTATCAATTGCATCAACAACTTCATTGACCACACTATCACTGTCATTAACGTTCATTGATATATAACCACTCTACACAAGCTTCATCCATCAAACTATCGATTGCATCGATGACATCATTGACCACACTATCATCGCGTCATTAACGTTCGTTGTTATATCATCATCTACACAACCTTCATCCATCAAACTATCAATTGCATCAACGACTTCATTGACCACACTATCACTGTCGTGCGTTCATTGATATATAACCACTTGCACAAGCTTCATCCATCAAACTATCGATTGTAGCGATGACATCATTGACCACACTATCATCGTCATTAACGTTGTTGTTATATCGTCATCTGCACAACCTTCATCCATCAAACTATCAATTGTGCGCCATCGACTTCATTGACCACTATCACTGTCGTTGGCATACTGTTATGTCATCATCATTATCATTATCGTCAATTTCGTTGTTTATAAACAGTTTGTCTTCTGTATTCAGATTGTCTTCGTCTGTATCAGTGTCATCGTCATTGTTTAAGAAAGCTTCATCTAATATTAAATCATGTGTGTTAGAATTAATTCTATTTCTTCTTCTTCTTCTTCTTCAACTTCTTCTTCTTTTCTTTGAACTGACATGCAGAGATCAACGCTATACATAGACTGTTCCCAACATGCTAGTTGGGGGCCAGTCTAACCAACTCGCCTCCGCAGTGTAACCCAGGTTGTGATATAAAACAGGGAGCAGCCTGTGCTGGGGAGGAAGAGAATGGATTAAATCCTACAACCAAAGTTCTAGTCTCATTCCTACGTGTGACATCTTTGGTGCAGATGTTAGGATTAAACACCAAAGTTTCATAACCTTTCACTATCAAGGAGAGTACACAAGAAGATTAGCACCGGATGTTTTTTATAACCCTTGTCATTACGACGTAATTTCATGAGCAAAGAATCTGAATCTGTACCAATGAGCGATTCAATGATATATATTGTGATCATTGCTTGCATTGTCAACATTTCAATTGGTAACACCAACAGTCACTTGTGGGTTGCATTGTTGGGTAGTTGCCTTGGTTATATCTTTTGCCAAATCCATCACTAAAAAATGGAACATTTTTACGTCACATTACCCAGTAACAGCTCTGAACAGATATACGGCAAGCAACCCATGTGTAAATTCAAGACACACTTAGCCAAATCACTCGAGCTGGATGTTGAAGAGTGGGAAGTTGGCTTAGCCGAATTTATTTATCCTCACACATGGCATAATATCGCTAAAACCAAGCTCATGGTGAAGTATCTTGAAAAAAAGAATGTGTGGGTGTGGGTAGAGGAAGACATTCCATCAGCCTATTATCGGACGCCCTATGATCTCATCGGTGTGTTGAATGAAAGTGTGAATAAAATGCTCAGAAATCAGAAGAATAATATACATTTTGTTTACAACGAACATGAAAGGAAATTTCTTGCTTGTGTCAGCAAAGGATATGCAGTACACTTCTCAGCTCAATTGTCCATCGCTCTAGGTCTTGGAGATGGGGCTTCAACATTAGCTGGACAATCTGAAACGGAAAACACAGAGAGACACTTCTTTGGAGAGAAAATTAAAGCTCCCTTTACAGTTGATCTCAATAGAGGACTACACACTATGTTTATATACAGTGATATTGTCCAACATCAACTTGTAGGTGACGTCAATGTACCCCTCCTCCGAAACTATTCCTGTAACCGGAGAAAACGGCGATGTTATTGTGCATGCATTTGACAATATACATTATATGGGGCTTGCCCTCCCACTTTTCAAAAATAGAAATAGAAGTAGTTATTACAGATGACATAGGAATGAAAGTACCATTTGAACAAGGACGAGTGATAGTAAAGCTGCACTTTCAAAAAAAAAATGATTGGACACGCAGTACCAGTATTTCAGGGCTACGCATCTCAATACGGACATGGTCTTGGTAATGTACTGGGAGGACTCGTGCGCGCAGCTTTACCCATAGCTGGTAAAATTGCCAAAACAGCAGGAGCTAAACTTGTAGACACTGGACTCGATTTTCTTACTGAAAAATTAAACAAGAGAAAACCCTCTCAACATTCAAGAAAGAGAAAGCCGTCACCAAATTTCACACCCAAAGCCAAAAGAAGACCTACACGTTCCACTTTACAGTCCAACAAACCCTATAAAAGACAGCTACCTCCAGGCAAAGTACAGAGAAGGCATAAAACAGACATATTTGCATGATGTGTGAGTGCACGAAATCCGAGCTGGAACTCTTTACTGTTCCACCGACAAATATCAGTATGGAAAGTGGCAGCATGATAGAATATCTACCCATATCTAGTGTGGGTGACTCAGGACCCATTGAATTTCATGTCTCCACCAATGATGATTACGTGGACTTGGGACGCACATTTCTTTATGTCAAAGTAAGAATTAAGAATGTGGATGGTACCGACCTGGCAGCCGATGCAAAAGTAGGTCCGGTGAACAATTGGATGCACAGTCTCTTCTCACAAGTCGACCTACAGATAAACGGCAAGCTCATTTCCCCATCGGTAAATACTTACCCTTACAAAGCTTACCTGGAAACACTATTAAGCTATGGATCCGATGCAAAAGCAGGTCAGCTTGGCTCTGACATGTGGTTCATGGATAATGGTAATATGGAAGCTTTCGATCCTTATGATAACAGCGACCCTATCAATACTGGATTCAAAGCAAGATCTAATCTTGTGAGCGAAAGCACAGCTGTGGAAATGATGGGAAGACTGCATTGCGACCTTTTTCAGCAAGACAGATATCTACTCAATGGTGTTGACTTGAGCATCAAACTGATCAGAAGTCCAGTTTCTTTCCATCTTATGGGTGATGCTGTTACTTACAACACTGTCATTGAGGATGTTGCACTCTTTGTGAGGAAAGTAAAGCTTAACCCATCCATTCCGCTTGAACACAATAAAATGCTCAACCAGGGCAGAAACGTCAAATATCCAATACGGAGAGGCGTTGTGACAACGTTTACCATTTCTCAAGGAAATATGTCCATCAACAAAGACAACGTCATACTCGGTCAGCTGCCTAGACGAGTGATCGTGGGACTAGTAACAAACAGAGCATTCAATGGATCCATCAAACATAATCCTTTCAATTTTCAACACTTTGATTTAAATCATTTGTCTTTGTATGCTGGTGGAATTCAGTACCCAAATAAACCACTCAAGCCAGATTTTGACAACAATCTTTATCTGAGATTTTTTTTATGACACTCTTTGAAGGAACTGGACTTTTGAATGATGATCGGGGACATGGCATCACCAGAAACACATACAAAAATGGCTGCACCCTCTATGCTTTTGACCTCACAGCAGACATGGCAGAAGGAAGTCATGTAGATCCTATAAAACATGGCAGCCTCAGAATGGACCTTCATTTCAAAAAGGCACTCACTGAAACAGTCAATGTGGTGGTCTATTCAGAGTATGATAACGTCATTCAAATCGATAGAGCTAGAAATGTGATTGTGGATTTCTAACCATGAGGACAAGAGAACTTGAGAAAGCACTCAGACGACACCAGGACACACGCTCAATTTTCAAAGGAGTATTTCCCTCAAACCAGCTTCCAAAGATAAAACCACATGAAGAGAGTGCCTTGATAGCTAATACGGATCCCTCTCATAAACCAGGAGTACATTGGGTGGCATTTTTCTTTAAAAAAGAACACGTCTACTTCTTCGACTCTTATGGTCGAAAACCGCAGAAAGCCGAATTCCGCAAACTCATGATGTGCAGAAAGTATAAACATTTCTTTGCAAGACGGATACAAGGTGATGGGAAAGAATGTGGTTTCTACTGTTTGTATTTCATGTTGGCAATGATTCAAGGAAAAAGCTTTGATAAATTTGGAGATGACCTCAACGCTAACGACAGATGTGTGAGAAACATTGTTCAAAAACATTTTGGATTATTCTGATTGGATATTCAATAAACTATGATGCCTTATTCTGATTGGATGTTCAAAATCACAATGCATTATTCTGATTGGAAGCCAAACACGTGACTCAATTCTATTGGCTAAATTCTCACTTAAATAGAGCAGCACATCGCATTTGATTCATTTCAACCTCACAGTCTGACACATCAACATGGATTCACTTCCGAATGAAGAAGCCAACACAGATCCATGTATCAATAAGTTTCCAAATATGTTAACTGATGACGCCTCTGATTTGTTCAATCCTCATTCAAATATAATCATCATTGATGTCGAAGGCTACAGTTTAAAGAATGATTTCTTTGTGAAAGAGCTTGCATGCTATAATCCATCCAATGAAAAGTACTGGTCAGCCCTCTTTCTGCCACCTTTCAACAAAGATATGTTTAAAAAGAAGTATGAAGACACTATCACAAACAATAAACACGGACTTAAATGGGATGAAGGACACCTTCCATACTCTATGCTATACCAGGTGCTAGAACATTTTGGTGCAAACTTTCGTCTCTACGCAAGAGGTAAAGACAAGATTAAATATCTACAGAACTGCATGCAACACCCTCTGAATGATCTCGAATCATTTGGGTGCCCACCTGCATCAGAACTACCACAGTCTTACCCATGTATTTACCATGATACCACAAATAATAGCTGTGCTCTGAACAATGCTATTAAAATGGGAAATCATTTTTTCGCATTTTATAAAATGAATGACCTTGTAACTGCTGCACTAACGACAAATAAACTGTATGTTGGACTTTTTTGATTATTGTATATAAGTTATTTAGATATAATGTTTATGAAAAAAAAACTGTTTGTTGGACATTTTTGATTATTGTATATAAGTTATTTAAATATAATGTTTATGAAAAAAAAAACTGTTTGTTGGACATTTTTGATTATTGTATATAAGTTCTTTGAATAAAGTGTTTATGAAAATTTCACACCTTTGTTTTATTGCTCAGAAATAGGATACTGACGATTGACCCTTCATTTTCAATATAGTAAGACTATGCTATCAATTTTTAAGATTAAGCACAAAAAAAGATGAAAGTTTGGCCATACAAAAGTATAAAAGGAGCCCCACTAGCTCAGGTATTATCATTCAATCACATACATCAGATGGTTGCACATTGCAGTGACATGTTTTAATACGTATAACATAATGAAGAACGCACCGCTCCTTTACCACCAATTTGTTTTGTTAGAAGAAACATTCCGTCACCATGAAATACCATTACAAGAAATGGGATGGTATTATGACTCCTTTGTACCATCACAGAAATACAATAATGCAGAGGAACTGAAGTTACATATAATCAAAGGTGGTTCATCATTTTTTAACGGATTTGTAAATGCTTGCCAGGAAGCCAATCTCAATGAGTTGGTCGTCAGCTTGACAAAGGAAGACATTCATGCATTGTACAGATTTGTATGGATATGGTCTGAAGACCAATGTATACAATGCCGGGGGAAAAGTTGGTTTACCAGCAAAGAAGATTGTGCTGCAGAAGCCAGGAAAGCAAGACCCAAGTACTATACCTTCGATGGACCGGATGCTCCAGAAATGATTTTAGGATTGGAATCAACATGTCCGTGTTTCATACTAGTGAAATCCAATGGTCTAGTGATATGTACGTTTATCAAACGGGAATGGTTCAGAATTTTTAACAAGATTGCAGGGTTTATAAAACTCTTATTCTTTATAGAAATTCAACATAAAAAACACGACTGAATCCGATTTTATATATAATAGATGTTTACTTACAACATTTTTGAGTGAAAACGTTTTTAGCTGTTTTTGAAAAAATCTGCCCACAAATAAACACAAACATCCTATTTGTTTTGAACAAAACACACATCTACAGAACCCAGCTTTCATATGACTGTTTCAATGCACCATATTGTGATCCAACATTTGAATTAATATCAAATATCCCTTTGAAATAAAAGACACAAATCTACTATTCACAACTAACTCTTTTGCAAGCAGCAGTACTTACTAGTCTAGTGTACTAAATATGTGACGTCAATCTGAACGTAGAAATGACGTACCATTAAAACGGCACCGTTTGCAGCGAGTGGATCCACTATAGACTCTTGGCGACAATATTTCTAAGTTTAATCTTTAAATAACTTTCACTTGATAGAACTCAAAATGCCCATACATATGATTGAGTGTATGCAAGGTGTAACAGATTCATCAATTCAGATTTATTTTTTTTGTAGACCACGAGAAATGTGACCCGTTTGTTGTTCACATTTGTTGAGCACATTGTGACACAATTTTTTATTTTTCAGAACACATACGTTTTGACTAATTCTTTTGAACTTTTCTTATTACTATGAAAGTCACATATTAGGAATAATATGTTTATTTTGCATTAATGATATGTTTTGTCTAGTTTATAGAATAACCTTATTAAGTCATCCCCACTTTTCCCAAAACATCAATATCTGCCAGGCGAATCCCTTATCTGAGTCAAACAACCACCTGTTAAAATGTTGAAAACATATTTTCATGTCACAAAATAATTATTTCTTCTTATATTGGATACTGAAGGATAACGGAATTGGACGGCTACTCCTGACAGCCACCATCTGGCATCAATCAACTCTCAGAGCACCCTGCAGCTGATCCAGCCTATGCCCTTGCAGGTTGCTTGGCAGCCTGAATAGACAAGTTGGCCGAAAGACCAACACAAACACGACGCGATGCGGCTAAAATCAGCGCACCTACCTTCAACGGTGCCCAAGAGTCCAGTTCTGAAACATGGCGGTCTAGCCTCAAGGACACCTTCACTTATCTACAATGGCCTGTGGACGACCTACAGCGTCTAGCCCTCCTGCCTACAGTCCTGCTCGATTATGCAAAAGTGCATTACAACAGCATGCCGGCCTCAGACAAAGTCACCTACGACACGGCAATGGCCAACCTTGCCAAAAGCTTTCTCCATATAGCTCACCAACCACCCACCACCAGGGCAGCCCGCCTCCAGCGTCAACAGGGCGCCACAGAATCTGTGCGATTTCAATCTAGAAATTACGCGCCGATTGCAGGAATGCAATATCACTGACCAATACAGACAGCTGAATGTGTACATCCAAAATCTCCGGGATGAGATCGCTCAAAGAGTGCTTCTCATATTACCCACAACACTTCGCCAGGCTCAAATTTGTGCCAAAAGGGGTAGAGCACAGCCTGGCGATCTCCACCAAGCCTCCTGTACTAGCTATCAATCAACAACCCTACCAAGGCCACCAGGACACCGACAACTAGAGATAGAGATACGACAACTGAGGCCGCCAGGACACCGACAACAGGTCCCGTTATGACAATCACGTTCAGCGCAACTACTGGAGCCAATCATGTAACAGGCGCCCTGACTCACGACAATCACAGGAACGCAGGCAGCGTAGTACCTCCTACAACAATCGCCGCAGCTTAAGCCGGGACAGGTATAAGCCCACGTTACAGGCAACACAGTGCTAGTGACCAGCGCAGGGGCAGATACACACGATCACCCTCCTACAACAGAAACAATGAAACAGATACGATCGGTCACCCGCCCCATGTCAATGTCATCCACGATAGCAAAACACAAAAAACTAGAATACGTACCAGGATCAATACTACCACTCTCCTATGCCACAGACACTTCCAAAACAACAGTTTCCACAACAATATATAATAGTAACCTGGTACGTATTAAAACAAGCTCATTAAAGGAATCAACTGCCCTCCTCGATACGGGCAGCTCCATCAACTGTATCAGCCTAGCATCTCTCAACAAACTGTACCCAAGAATCACCACCCTGATACCATCTTCCTGCTCATTTACGACCGCCTCAGCCACCACGCTCACCACTATCGGCAAAACACGACTATTATTCTACCTGGCCAACGTTCTAGTTATAGCATTATTCTACATATTCAAAACCACTAACTTCAACTTTATTCTCGGCATACCCCCTTCATGAAATCCAACAAGATTCTCATGAACCTAGCCAACAACACCATACATATGCCGACACCAATTTGCGACATTTTCACAAACAAAAACCTCGAGTTAGCGCCTCAATCCACCGCCATCGTCGCTGGGTGCCTACCATCAAATGTCATCCTACAATCTGGCCTCCACGGTACAATCCAAACTTCTATGATGAAAGACGACATCCACGTCATTTCCACGGCGTCTACAACACAAACTTCACAAGTCCCAGTGCTCATATGCAACAACACCAAACAACCAGTCACCATTCCTAAAGGCTCATCCATCACCACCTTCACACCTATGGAGGAAGAGGACATCACAGACACTCCAACGCCCGATACGGGGCCAAATCACCGAAATCACGCCGACGAGCCCACCTTCAACCTGGACAACCTCTCTGACGACTTGCCTTATCAACAACAAATCCTAGAGGTGCTACGCCAACACACCGCCGCCTTCATGACTAAAAAATGGTAAACTTGGCAAATGTAAACACTCGCCCCTCAAAATTACACTAAAACCCAATGGGGAACCCAAACACTTCTCTCAATATCGCTACCACCTGGAAGTACGCAAATACATGGCAGAAAAGATCAAAGAAATGCTAGAACAGGGCATAATCGAGGTGTCTTCCCACATCAAATGGGTAAGCCCCCTCGTCCCCTGTTCAAAAAGGTGTTAAGAAAAAGTCGAAAACACCTCCAATCACCCAATGATACGTACGAGATACGTCCAATCATTGATCTCAGGGGTCTTAATGCGAACTGCGTTTTGGGGAAATGGGTCATCCCAAGCATCCAAGCTGTCATAGACACCATTGCCGAATGTAAAAGCAACCGTTTTCAATACGGTAGATTTGAAACAAGGGTATTTTCAGATACCCCTACACAAAGACAGCCAACCGCTCTGCGGGTTCCACTTCGAAAACAAAGGCTTTGTGTTCAAAAAATGCCCCCAGGGCCTCTGCTCAGCGCCATCTCATTTTACCAAAGTAATGGCTACAGTCCTCCGAGACCACATCGGCAAATGTAATATGGCATATTTGGACGACATCCTCGTGTTTTCGCCCAATAAACAACAACACCTTGAAGATCTACAAAACGTCCTTGCATCCATCAAAGAGTCAGGACTCAAACTAGCCACCTCCAAATGCACCTTCGGTGCAACCTCGTGCGATTTTCTAGGACATACAATCACGTCCGACGGGATCAAACCTTCAAAAGCACACACAGATGCGATCACCTCATTTCCGGTTCCCCTCAAACCCAAGGAACTAAAAAGCTTCCTTGGTATTTGCGGCTATTTTTCAAACTATATACCAAAAAAGGGAGATAAAGTCACCCCCCTCCTCAACCTCCTCAAAAAAGCGCTAAATGGGAATGGACTCCAACTTGCACCGAAAGCTTCAAAGCGCTTAAACAAACACTGGCATCCAGACCGCTGCTTCATTATGCAGACCACACCAAGCGGTTCTATCTATTTACCGATGCAAGTTTTTTTCAGCCATAAGCGGAGCTCTTATGCAACAAGACAAAACAGGAAAACCTAGTGCCAAACCGATTGCGGACGATCACTCACAGAACCAGAACGTAAAAAGAGACATTCTGGAACTTGAAATTTTAGCGGTGTGCTACTCTCTTGCCCAATTCGACTACTACCTCAGCTACAACAAATTCACACTTTATGTAAATAACAACAGCCTCAATAAAATCCTTGCTAACGAGAAAAACTCATGCCAAAATTAGCAAGGTGGGTGCTTTTCATCAGTGGATACGATTACGAAATACATCACATCAAAGGCACCAACAATGTATTGGCAGACAGACTTAGTCGTTGTACCTACAACATCACGCACACGCCCGCCGACAATAAGCTGGACATTTCCCCCTGCACTCCGCAGACATCTCCGCCATCACCCACTCGGCTTCAAAAAAACAAAAACAACAATCAACACGACCAACACACTGCCGATCTACAGCCGGAATTTCAACCACAGGCACAAAATCAACAGTCACACAATACCCAACCCCTGAACATCCATCAAAACCGACAAAACGAAGTGACATTTCAAGAGAAATCACAACCTCAACAGGAAACACCACAGTGTAATACCCCATTCCCTCAGGGCCTACTGCCACATGATTTTCTAATAGCACAACAACTAAGATGAATATTGGCAGGACCTCACAGCCTACCTCAAACATCACACAGTACCACCAACCTCAAAAAGGCGCCCCCGCATATACTGGAAAACAAATTCCCATTGTCTTTTGGGCACGCCAGAGCTACTATACAAAATTTCACCCAACAACAGGAACTTCGCACACGTCACCACATTTCCGTCTAGTTGTGCCCACAGCGATGCAACAAATAGTCATCAAAGCGGCACATGATTCACCCGTAGGCACCCACTTCGGATTTGACAAAACCCTAGACCTCATCAAACGCACATATGTATGGCATTTTATGGGAAACATGGTCAAGAGATATGTTGCAAACTGCATCACCTGCAACAAATCCAAAAACTTCGCTGCCCCTTCAGCACGCGCCAGGACAGCCTGTCCTGTCGCAGTAGACAGAAATTAACTCCACTGACAGTGTGGTGGCTGTCTTAATAGTGATTAATTCTGCCTTGGGGTTCTTTTTGGTGTTCTGTGATGCTGGATATTCTCACTCACCTTGAAAGTAGATTGAGCCTGGTTTTAAGATGAATTGAACATAGAGTTTTATGATTTATTCACAAAAAGGTACAATCTAAGTTACCTTGTTGACAGCCAGATCCAGACTGACTAAACAAAATTAAAAACTGAGGTTTACTCCAAAGTAAACCTCCACAAATAAATAGTGCTAAATAAATATGATACTCTGTTGTTTTTCTTACTAACCATATGTACAATAATATTTATAAATAATATTTATCATAATAAAACACCATAATACACAAAACTAATGAATAAATAACTAATTAAAACATACAAATTACTACACACAAGACTCATTTCACCATCTTGCAAGTGTAGGTAAATAAGTCCCAAAAATACAATGACGTTTTAGCTATAGCTGGTAAAAATACATATATCTTAAAATGTAAAAATAACCGTTTGATAACGTGATAACAAAAAATATCATACTATAAATAATTACGTTAGACTAGAATATACATTTAGATGATAAAAAATAAAATATAAATCACTACGCCATACGTCTTATGGCGTTCGGCGTATGTACATGACGCTGCGTGGACTCTGCAACCACGTGGGCAACAACAGAATCACGTCTTGCGCGGCTGTCACTGCTGTGTGGAATAGGGGGAATGCTAATTT